>MJUU01067208.1:55198-123650 GCA_002080025.1 Modiolus philippinarum | reverse complement strand
CCCCCCCCCCCCCCCCCCCCACACTTTCAAGTTAAATGGTCGTTCCCTAAGTAGAAAGATAATCAATAAACGACGATCATAAATCCGACAATCAGTGACAAGACAATCATCAGAACGACAATTATTAGGCGGACAACAAGTTGCAAGACAATAGATAAAAGATAGAAAAAAATCAAGAGTAAAAGAAATGAGTAAAAGTATGCTATATACACGACATCCCATTAATATATCTTCATCTTTCCAAATGACTTGTCCAGGGTCTTGTTAAAGTAAGAAATAATTAATTGACGTCGGTGGTTTTATTGGAGAATTGCATATGGGTAGCCATTATTTTCGTTAATATTTTACCCAGAGCATAGCGCAGAGGAGCGAGGGATAAAATATACGAAAACGATTGACACCCATATGTAAATCGACTACAAACAACCGGCGAACATGAATTATTTCGATTTTATCATGACATTTAATGATCGGGGCATACCTATAGTGTATAAGAATATAATATTTTTCTGACGTTTTTGTGCACAAATCATATTATGACGTCGTATATTTTAGCGAAAAGACTGTTGTGAAGTAGCTCATTATGTTATTGGAGATTTTCATATGGCTAGTTGTCATGGTTTCCATTGTTCCCATATTAGAATTAAAGATGTATAATATTTTAGCAAACTTAAAACAGGCAATCTGTTATAAGTTCTTTGAGAACATCTCTGAGATGTAACTAGAAGCCATTTTTTCAGATTTTGTACATGAAATAAAAAGGATAACAGTAAACATCTACAACGGCTGAAAAGAACAATAACATTTTACAATCTGCCAGGGACATGGGAAAAGTAAGATAAAAGACAAGAGGTAAACAACGATTGGAACTCATTTTTTTAACATTCCCGTAAAACGAGTATAAGAAATGCCTTTAGCACTAAGCTGTTTGCGATTTACGCCATATTTGGATGTTTGAAAGCAATATAAATGCAAGCCCTATGACTAACCGTGAACCTTCTTGAGGAGATCGTAGGCGAAAGAAAAATCATTTACGTCAATCACACTTCCACATTGGAGTATATAAGATAAGATTTTTTATACTATTCTACAGAAATACACATTCCAAAGCGCTTGGACAAAACAAAGTCTCATTCAATATTATTCAATATGTCGGTTGTATTACCAAAATTTTCTGCTACAGTAGAAGAAGCTGTTACAGTTGGATCTGGTATGTTTGCAGAACTGGGAATGGAGAAAAGTGGGGACATAGGTCAGCAGAGGACTGCGTTGTTCACTGAACCATTGACTGTACAGATCAAGTAAGTTAATATTTTCCTTTTTCAAAATTGGGTTACAAAAATAATTTTGTCAATTTCTTAAACCAGCAGTGAACATTTAGGTATTTTCCAGTCATTCAAATTTGATTTCATTACATTTCCTGTTTAAAAATTGAAAACAATTACTTTAAACGTTAAGTAAATTGCAACAAAAATAAATATATTTTTATATGAAGGAAAGTTACAATGTCGTAATACAATTAGAACTAAAATTGATTTTAAAAAAGGGGAAAAAAAAGAGAAAAGGCATTTTGATTTATTTTCAAGGCATTTTAATTTGATATTCTTACATTCTATCTGTAAACGGCAACTGCACGTAATAAGGTCGAATACTAGAAAGACATTTAAAAAGAAATGCACCAAAAATAAACTGATATTTTACATAAACGAATGATATTTTTTCGATATTCAATATGAACTAGAACTTATTTGAGAAAATAGAGAATTAACAAAATGATAAGAAATATACAATATTGAAAATAAAATAAGACATGAATTACCAAAAATAATGCATAACAAAACGTAAAAGTATGGTGAATGCCATCTCTGCTATTTACAATTTATATCTTATCATTGTGCAAAAAGATTAGACACATTTTCTTCTCCTCTCCTAAACTGATTTGCTTTTATAATAGTATATAATAACAGACGTTTATTTTTTAGTATCTGATATTATTCAATGATTGTTATATAATTAATTTGCATATTAAGAATTACGCTGGCATGATTGGCTTCATTGACTTCAGGTAGCAATTTCTGAAATCGTTTATTTTTCGATGGACGACGTTGACCGCGCTACATGTAATTTCACCTTATAAATTCATACGCAACGACAATAAAATATAACAAGAACGTGAGAATGCAATGATATAAATAAGAATTTAATTAGTTATCACAAAATTGAAATAATTATAAGGATTAAACACCTACGGACTTTTAATTTTTGTGAGTGAATTGGTCCCGTTTATACTCCGATAAATTCCTTTAAAATGGTGTTTAATCCTAAAATTGTTGATCGTCGTAGGACTTCTGTGAAATCTACGAGAATCTGGGTCAATATTTCGTCAGCACTGTTTTTATATAGATTAATATTTCTTTAACATATATAAATTGTAAATATTGCCAGGCGTATATTCATTACATTTTTTTCTAAGATTTTCCACGCACACTCAATACTTTCAGAAATATTTGAAAAATACATATCTATAACTTTTTTTATTTGTATTTTTTCAGAAGTTCTGGAGGAATGGTCATTTTCAAGCAATAGGAGGTGAAAACGGATGAAGAACTCCATTTACTTGGATTGTTCATATATCATTGACATTTGAACTTTACAATTGTATCTTCATTCATGCTGTCCGTTTATCATTTGAAGCCAATTTTATTTGGAACCTTGCAATATCTAAAATTTTGTAAATTTTGTTGAAAACTAAGGAGTATCTCTCCCTTGTAAAACTCCATCCTAACGTTTAGATTCTAATTGCACTGGAGAGAAATAAGTTACCGAAATGCGTATATGTTGATACTTCAATAGCTTCGTGGTTTGGTTATTTTTTACCACTTGGTCGATGCCTCCCCTCGTGGACTTTTAGTCCCCGAGGGTATTCACCAGCCCAGTTGTCAGTACTTCGGTGCTGACCTGGAAGCCGATTCTATTTGGAACCTTACAATATCTAAATTTTTGTAAATTTTGTTGTTAAGTAAGAATTATCTCGTCATGCAAAGCTCTGTCCTTAGCTGATTTTGGCTTTACATTTAGATAATATTACATAGTATTTGATCTCTGTCAGTTTTTAAACATCTTTAATGGTCTTCACGAGTTAAGATTTTATCTGCACTGAAGAGACATAAGTTGTCAAAATGTTCATATGCAGAAACTGAATTAATAGTAACCTCGGTGTTAAGTAATTTGAACCATATTATATATCCATATAAAATGCTTGAAAATATTTGGTTTTTTTCATACAACTCACTCATGCTAATTTTTTTCTCGCCTGCGACGAATGTCTCGAAGGCTAGACCTAGCGACCATAGATTCCGTCGTCGTCGGCGTCGGCGTAAACATTTGGTTAACCCAAATGTTAAACGTTTTTCAACTTATTTCCTGATACTCTAAAACTGAGTCAATGACAAGTAATTTTTTTGAAATTCTGCTTAGCAACCATGTTTTTGGGGGATTTTTTGTAAAAACTAATATTGTTAGATTTCAAAAATTATTGGTTCCAATTTTGGTAAATTTCCTGATACTTTCAAAGACCAGTTATTTCTTAGAATCTTTAAGTAACCGCATCTTAATATAGGCCAAATTATAATGAAGGCGGAGTGAGCAGGCGAGACACTAGGTTCCTATGAACCTTTTCGAATTATTTTACAAGGAAGTATTTCTTGATTTGATAGTCTCTCAGTCTGTAGTAATCATAGAATCCAAACCTCACAGGGCTGCACATCGGATGACCATCCGTGTGTTCAGATATTTTACAAATGTTTCATACGATTATTGTCCACATTTGAAGCTCCTGAACAAATTTTACTGTATAGCAACTAAACTTGTATCTTTATTCATGTTGTTTCTTGACCTTTAAAACTCATTACATGTCTATTTAAAGTGCTTAAATAAATATTTGTTGTTGTTTTTTTTTTTAATGCAACCCACTTATGCTCTGTTTTTTTCTAAGAAATTCGGTTTTTGATTTTATTATCTCTCTGTCTGTTGTCCTTTGCAGTTTGGTCACATATTTGAAAGTCCTGAACACAAAGTTTAAGGTACAGCAACCAGACTTGTATCTTTATTTGTGTTGTTTCTTATCATTTGAACCTCGTTATGTGTCTACATAAAATGCATTAAATATATTTGTTCTTTTTGTTAAATATAACCCACTACTGCTCAGTTTTTTAAGGAGGTCGTTTTGGTTTGATAATCTCCCTGCCTCTTGTCTGTCACTATGCTTGAAGGCTCAGTATTTAATGTAAAAAATGGATCACAGGAAACACCTACAATGGCTGAAAATTATAATTACATCACACAATCTGTCATGGAACTACACATGAAGAACACGAATAAGACAAAAGACAAACGTAGACAACGATAGGAACTCAGTACAACCGGACTTGGTACCGGTACTAGCAAAAGCCAGCGGTAGGGTTCAACCGTTTTATGGGTAGCCAAACCTCCCCTTTATCTGTCCCGTTTCCCTACTGTATAATAAACATACGAATAAAACCCAAAAGAGGTAGACTACTAACTCCATGACCACAATTTTGAAAGGAAAGCAAAAAAACAAAAAACAGTACGTAATTTTGAAAGATGGGTCAAGGGGTTAAAATGCCGGCTAGCTATAGGAGCAAGCCTTATCTGCTGGTAGAACACTGTCGCACTACGGAAGAAAAATCAAACTCAAAACTTCACTAAGGGATTGGTCAAGAATCATCATAAAAACCAGTATACATCGGCAGTATTAGTGAGAGGCCTCTTTATGACAGATTATGTCCAGTTGAGTAACAGCATTAGAATAACAATTGAACAAAAGATGCATTTGTTACAGAAATTAAAGTCCACAGACATGGTTAAAACAAGAATACAGAAAATCAAAGAAAAAACACGAAAAAACCACAGCTTTAATAGTACAAACTTAGACACTAACATTGCGGAAAGACGCGTGAGTGAAAAAAGTCATAGAAGAAAAAAAGCGCTTTATATAGAGATAAAATAAACCCACAAATACCGATAATTGCAAATCATTTTCATGATAAACAATCTTGCAATCTTGCTAGCGGAATGTCCCAATAAAGCAAAAATTACCTATAGTGACTAATTGTACTCACCTTTAAACTAGATTTGATCATGGATTTTGATTTTGTTTTGTGTAAAGGTAGGCAAATGACATTAATCAATAAGCTACCAATCATATCTTTCATCGCTGATAGTGTGACGGGTTATCGTTAGCTGGGCAGGACATGCTAACCTTTCTGTAGCATCTGAAGTCATTTCCGAATTTCATAGGAGTTTACAATGTTAGTGCCTAAGCTCTGAATGTTGTGTTTTTATTACTGTGCACAAATAAAGGGATATGGAGCAAATGTACACGGGAAAATCCCAATAAATACATGGAAAGTTCAAGCAAATAGAACAAAGCTTCGATTGCTGTACTTCATCCTGAAGTCACCATTAGGCCTTCAACAAAGAGCAAACATTCCAACCTCAAAGCAAGTTCAAGACCCCCATTAGCACCGGTTCGAGTGGAATTCACCCGCTAAATGTTAAACAACGGTACATACATCCTTTTCATGGATGCGAGGTCGTCCACAAGCATAACAAATCCTGCAAAGTGCTCTTACAAACATTGTCATCCGTTGCCCGAGATAGGGACCAATCGACAATACAACATATAAACGATCACAGGGCACTCATAGAGTTGTTTGTTAGAAAACTTATCAAGTAAAATCGGGAGAAGTGGGCAATATAAATATATACAGATGGCCACAAAAATAGGTTAATTTTTACAAAACAAGAAGCCAAATGTTGGCCGGGTTTTGATAGTGCATTCATATGAGAAATTATCACATGAACAAGTACACCCTAACTGGCAAAATAAAAGAGCAAATCAGCTTTGTGGCTGATTCTAGTATTTGTTATCTCTTGTTGTTTTTGTATTTCCGTTTTTGCAAAGTTTCTGTAATATCCCATCCCTCGCTATTTCTTTCGGCATAAATCAGGTATAAATTCTTAAAAATTCCAAAGATCGCCTTGAACAGCTCGCCTCAAACAGTCTTTCATACTGCAATATCATTCAAACATTTGATTTTTCTACCCTTTACGCAACTCTTCTACATAGTAAACTAAAAACAGTAATTTTTATATGAAACATTAATGTTTCTGTACCAAAATTGGAGATCGCAGTTATTCCTTTTAGGTAATAGGAAAAGGTAATAAAGCTTTGTTTAAGATGTAAAAAAGGGATAACAAGAAACATCTACAATGGCTGAAAATTACAATTTCATGCAACAATCTGCCAGGGAACTCCACAGGAAAACCACAAATAAAACAAAAGACAATTGTAAACAACGGTAGGACCTCGGGGTAGCCGGACTTGGTACCTGCACTAGCAAAAGCCGATTGTAAGATAAATGGTTAATGGGTACCCAATCTTCCCCTTTCTCTGTCCCGTTTTTATAGTATAATAAATAAACGAATAAGACCCAATACAGGTAGATGTCTAACGCAATGGCAACAATCTTTAAAGGACAGAAAGCGACATAACGTTATTTTGAAAGATGGAGTAAGCGGTACTCGCCGCAAATCTGTCTGCTACTTCAAGGAGCCTAGTCAAAGTTTGGACTTCGTGTATTTTTACTTTTGAACTCTGTTCTGATTAAAACCCAGAAAGGTGTCGAAATAGCAAGTATTTAATGCATGTACTGTTTACTTCCCTCTATTGCCATGCTTTATTATTCTCGTGAAATTTGTAATGTATCTTTTTATATCTGGATAATGTTGTTATTGTTGCTATTCTTTCAGATGATTACATTCTGTGAAAGTGCTATTGTGCATATATATGTGTATGTTCGTGGACCACGAAGTAATGTTCGCAACGAAATGCATTTTTCCGTACAGTTCGAGCCTTTGGCAACTTCACGATGAAGAACAACAATAAAAGCTTTGATCCATACCTTGGTTTTGGTATGTAATTGTAGAGACTTTTATTGCTCTATCTTTTTCCATTATCAATTTAAATTCATATAATTTTTACTTGCGGTAGTTGATAATGCTTTAAAGGACCGATGATTCAGGAAGGATTTTTTTAATGTCACATAAAGAGATCTACTCATAATTGGTCCCACAATTTCGAAATACAAATTTTGACAATTTTGTTACGTCCGTCTGTCCGTCATCCTTTTTCATTTATTTTTCTATCGACATTTTGGTGATTTTTTAAAAATATTGTTGCGAGATTACTATGGAGGCACACATACTTATACTGTTTGTTTGCTGTACATTTTATTTATACATACTAGAAAACATAATTAGTTAGAACTGGTGACTTCAAAAACAAACTTGGCGTAGAGAATAGTGTTCTGTAAGATTATTGAACCCAGAAATATCTACTTATACAATTACTGCAACTGGAAAGTACTTTCGGTACATTGAATTTTTATTTACACCTGTCTCAAATGTTTTCTAAACAAAGAGCCTGTCCTCCTAACTAGCACGTTTAAACTATAAATATGCGGCACAATATATAACGGGACATTGCCCTTTTACATAAGTATTTAAAATAAAGCTCTTACAAAGAAACATAGCACACTCAAAAACTTAGTTTTGATTGTTTGATAGGAAAATGTCGATTTCCATACAGCTTTGAGCATAACGATGATATGATAATTTTTATAATGTTGTTTACATCATTTGATCGGTATTTTGCTCTCAAAAATAAGGACCCGTATTCATAACTAAATTTCTGTTTAGAAATTCTGTCGGACCACTGTGTTGCAGAAACGATCTCAGAATGATATATTCTGAAGCAGTAAGAAGGGATGGAAACATATACGCCAGCTTTTAAGAGAGTACGAGTGTCAGAAATTCTGTAATAGAAAAGCATGAAAAAAAAAATAGGGAATCAAGTAAGAATATTTGGGATACAAGACGTCAAAATTGTTGCGGGATCAGTTCTCTCTAGAATTTTCCTTCAATTTCCGTTAGCTGTTTATATGCCTTAAGATATTTGAAAATATCATCGGAAATTTATGAAATTTTATACATTGAAAAAATGAAAGGGTATGGAGTGAATGTGACAAAAACGCACATAGTCTATTTATGCATTTTAAAGTGACATTTGACCACGAAATATGATACATGTAAAAACAATTACCCTGTTTGATTGGATAATAAAACCTTAGGATATCGGATGTTTTTTTTAAATCTGACGCTCATACTCCCTTAAGAAAGGTATCGTACCAATGAAGCATTTAGGTAGATAAATATGGTAAATTACTATAATTTTGAAAATAACTGACAACAATATATAACGCAGAAGGTTTACAGGATATATTGTGGCACATGATTGTGATTTTCGGCTATTGTAGGAATTTTCTGATATTTTCTCCACATTAGATTATTTGGACTATATTTCGTTTGTAACAGCAATAAAAGGGGACCGGGTGTAAGGAGGGGCAGTATAACGAGAGAGTATTGTAATCGTAATCCTAGCCTTTGTATTGAACTTTGTAAACGCAAACGAGGACGTGTATGTCGCATACATTCTAATTATTAGGAGAATTAACATTTTGGTATTAATACACTTTGTAAAATATTCTATTTTCAACATTCTCTCTTGTATGTCCTCCTACTGTACTTTTCATATCATATTATTTGATTGATAAGTTGTTGTTTAATGCCAACTTCAGCGATATTACATGTATTTGAATAATTGATTACAATAATAAGTTTCACATTTAAGGTAAATTTTGATTGAAGAGAAATGGGCCAATTACTTATGTTAGAAACATTTGTCCCCAATTTTTTTCACTGTTATATTGTTAATTAAATATAAATTTCAAATCATCAGATATTAACTTAGCTGGGCAGAATAATCCCTGATTACCTTCAAGGTCACAAAAGTAAAACAAAAAAAACCAAATTCTTCAATGAATAAATGCTAGTTTTGAATATCTTTACTAATGCAAACATTTTTAAAGAAGGCGTCAGTGGAATTTGGTCGCTGATAATTTTGAAGAAATTAAAAAATCAACTCCACATATCTCAAAAATATCAGTTGTGTCATTTAACGCAGAAATTCAGAAAGTAAGACCGCCGTGCGCGGTCCCGGCTGAAGAATAGGCCCGCAGCATCCTCTGAGCTTGGAGTATGAGCCATCCTAACAGAGGACCCCGAGGGAACCCCGGGATATAGAAATAGGACCCAGTATCTCCGGCTTGCGGGGTGTGACCCCTCCTAAACGGAGGCTGACCCCGAGGGTCCCGGGATATAGAAATAGGACCCATTCCGTGGTTGTGCGGGATTAATAAATACACAACCCATCTTTCGGATGGGATGTAAACTCAGGTCCACGTGTTGGGAGAAATGCCACGCTTCCTGCACGTTAAAGAACCCTTGTAGCAAGCTCTTTTTGGGGTGGTCCGTAGGTGATCGGCTACAAGGCTAAATTCCCCGCCCTTGACGATTTCACCCTACTTTTCCAGTGGCAGTCAGAATTTTCCGACCGCATGGCCCTTTCCATACCCCAAAGTGATTATTTATCAACAAACTTGTTCTCGTCTTGATATAGCTGAAATATTGCTGAGTAGACGTTAAACAATATTCAATCAATCAATCAGAAAGTAAGAAAGAGTTCTAAAGAAGAGAGAATCGATCCTTCTGCAATGTAGAGATACAATAATGAGAGAGAAAGAGACCAAAGAACAATCAATAGAACGACAATCACCTAGCCGACAATTAATAGTAAGATAATCTACAAAACGGCAATCATTAGGCCGACAATTAGTGAAAAAACAACCAATGGAACGACAATCATTTAGCCCACAATCAGTGGAAGCAATACCAATGGATCAACAATCATTAGGCCGACAATCAGTGGAGACAGAACCAATGGATCGACAATGAATAGGCCGACAATCAGTTAAAAAACACAATGGATCGAAAATCATTAGGCCTACAATCAGTGGAAACACAACCAATGGATCGACAATCATTAGGTCGAAAATCAGTGGAAACACAACCAATGGATCGACATTCAATAGGCCGACAATCAGTGGAAAAAATACCAATGGATCGACAATCATTAGGCCGACAATCAGTGGAAACACAACTTATGGATCGACAATCATTAGGTTTACAATCAGTGGAAAAACAACCAATGGATCGAAAATCATTAGGCTGACAATCAGTGGAAACACTACCATTGGAACGACAATCATTAGGCCGACAATCAGTGGAAACAAAACCAATGGATTGACAATAATTAAGCCGACAATCAGTGGATAAAACAACCAGTGGATCGACAATCATCAGGCCGACAATCAGTGGAAACACAATCAATGGATCGACAATCATTAAGCCGACAATTAGAGGAAACAAAACCAATGGATCGACGATCATTAGGCCGACAATCAGTGAAAACACAACCAATGGATCGATAATTATTAGGCCGACAATCAGTGGAAACACAACCAATGGATCGTCAATCATTAGGCCGACAATCAGTGGAAACAAAACCAATCTATCGACAATCAGTGGCAAAAACAGCCAATGGATCGACAATCATTAGACCTACAATCTGTGGAAATACAACCAATGGAACGACAATTATTAGGTCGACAATCAGTGAAAACAAACCAAATGGATCGACAACCATTCGGCCGATAACCAGTGGAAAACAACTAATTGATCGACAATCATTAGGCTAGGCCAACAATCAGTGGAAACACAACTAATGAATTGACAATCATTAGGCCGACAATCAGTTGAAAAAAAAAACAATGGATCGACAATCATTAGACAAACAAGCAATGTAACGAACATTATTAGCCCGATAGTCAGTAGAGAGATATAGCCGCGTTGTTGTTATCTTTTCCTGGATTTGAACTATCCTATCAAATGCAGGTACAAACACTCTTCGCTTCCGGTTATCAGCTGCACTGTTGGATAACAGTACACAATTTAAACTCTGAATACATTTTAATTCTAACACAATTAGCGCAGTATCACAGTAAACAATGACATGATAATCTGAATATGAACAGTTTTATGAACTGTGTTCAGAATGAACAACACTTGCCGTGTTGGTTTGATAACCAGAACTGTTTATTTGTATTTAAATGCCAAAACCAAAGAGCTGACCAAATGGTTTTTTTAAGGCCTATTCAATAGATTTATTCGATCCATAATCAGTGAGAAGTTATTCAACAGAACGACAATCATTACGCCCACAATCAGTTGAAGTTAAGGTAGTTCGATCCTAATAAAAATTTCAGACAGAATTTTTTTCTTTTAAGATATTTTGTAGGTCTTAACCTATATATTCAAAAAATAAACTAAAAATGATATGTCACCGATCATCTTTTCCCGTTATCTGGCTTTGAAAATAATGCCAAATTCAGTATTTTTCAGCAATATTTACAAAGAATATATAGGGAACTGTGATAACATGCTTATTGTTTATCTTTCATATAAAATAAATATCAGATAGATTTTTTTTATTTTTTGATATTTCAGAGATATACACCTAAGCTATCTGTTACGATGAAAAAATCTCTATGTCACCGTTCGATTAAGAGAGATATTTTATATAGTTTACGAAATAGACAATATTTACGGGAAAAGGGAGCTAATTCGCGGGAAAGTGTATGTCAATCTATTATGACGTCACAGTGAATAGGCCAATACAGGAATATTCCGGTTTGAAAATCAAGTCAATTCCGCATCCGGCTCGTGTTTTGCAAATGCGCCAATCGAATGCGCCGTGTATTAGTGTCGAACTACCTTAAATCAATTAATCGACAAACACTATATCAAAAATCTGTAGAGAGACGATCACGGGAACAGCAATCATGATGTCGACGATTGGTAGAAACACCAGCAAGGGTACAACAATCATTTGGTCGACATTTACTAAACAGACGATAAAGGTTACAATAATCATGAGAGGATAAAAAGTGCAAAGACAATCAAGGGAACTCTCATTGATAGGCCGATAACTAGTGCAAAGCCACAAGGAGAACAAATGTCATTAGGACGACAACTAGTAGAAAGACGACAAAGCGAGCACCAATCGTCCCGAAGACAACTAGTAGAAAAGCAACAAAATAAACAATCATAAGGCTGACAACTAGTAGAAAGAGGAGAAAATGAATAACAATCAAAGGCCGAAAACTAGTAGAAAGGTGATAACGAGAACAAAAATTATTAGGCCGACGATAAGAAAACAGATAATCAATAAACGACAATCATTATCATGACAAGAAGTTAAAATGCAATTGGTAGAACATAGAAAAAGAACAAGAGCAAAACAAAGGAGGAAAAGTAAGCTTAACACCCGACATACCATTGATAGTTCTTCATCTGTCATGTCTGGTAATGAACAGATTTCGTCTGACATTAAAAGAAAATAGACACGATCCGAAAGAAAAAGTCCAAAAACTTCATGATAACAAAAATCAAGCGTAGGTAATTGAAGACTGTTGTCTATCGTGATATCCATTTTCCAAAACCAAGAAACTTGTATATATTTAATCATTATTAATGTTTAATCGTGATTGCAGAATAAAGCTTTGTTTATAATTTGAAAAAAAATCTATCAATCATCTTTGGTGCGGTTAAATTCACACTGTTTAGTGGATTGGCATATGTCTAAAGACAACTTAATTGATTTGAAATCTCTGAAAACCAAAATAATAAATAACGAAGTGCAAATTTACTGCTAATTTAGTTTCTGCATACGGCTTCAGCTAAATTTCTTTTCAGTGAAATCAGATCAAAATATCTGGATTTCCACAGACCAAAAGTTTGTACAATCTGATGGACAATAAATATCCAAAAAGACCTAAGCGGAAAGGCGAAATCAGCTAAGAACAGGCTTATGCAAGAGGGATATATTCTTAAGTTTTTTTTCCTAAAAATTATATATATATATATATATATATATAGATTTTACAAGTTTCCAGACGAAATTGGTTCGAGGTCATATCCGAGTAATGACTAATTAGTTTTCTAATACTTTCGGGACTTACAGTCTACTAGCAGAAGCATCGCCCCAGTGGTAATAAGTAACAACATACCGAAGTCACTGTCCATCTTGTTTCTGCGTATTGCTAAATCGACAATTTATATCTAAATCGAAATATTTGGTATTTGGAAGACAATAAAACAAAAGTTTGTAAAATCTAATAGAGCACAATAATCAAACTAAATAGAAAGCCAAAATCAACCGGAGACCAAGCTATGCAAAAAGCGAGCTACATTAAATGATCAATTAATATCAAAATGAATTGACCAATTAATACCGAAACGACCAATTGATGAATAAACCAAACAAGACGTTCAACACCAAATGACTTTTCCAGAGTGTTGCAAAATCAAACATTAATAATATTTTAGCAAAAGTAACAGAGTGAATTATCAAATATCAAATATGTTATATGTTCTTTGAGAACATCTGTGAGATATAACTAGTAGCCATTTTTTCAGATTTTGTACATGAAATAAGAAGGAGAACAGGGAACATTTACATCTACTGAAAACTACAATAACATGCTACAACCTACCAGGGATATGCATGGGAGAAAACACAAGTCAGACAAAAGATAAACAACGATAGGAACTCGAGATAGCTAAACTTGACACCGGCATTACCAAAACTCAGCAGTAGGGTTAAACGTGTTTATGGGTACCAGGCCTCCCCTTTATTTGTCCCTATTCTCCATAGTATAATCACTATAAAAATAAACCCCAATACAGGTAGCCCCATTGGCTAAAGGGGAGGTTCGGTCCAATAAAACTAGTTTAAACCTGCCGCAACAGGTTTGCGCATGTCCTAAGTCAGGAAATTTATTAAGCCTTTGTGTGTTTTGTCTTTTTTCTAGTTAGTTTACTTTATGTCTATAGGAGTCTAGGATGATGTTTATTTCGCTGAACTTGATTAATCTTTATTCAGGGACCGACCCCGACCTGCCGTAGGGTGTGGGGTTTTCACACAGTTCATTGAAGATCTTATGGTGGCTTTGAAGTGTTATTACTCCCCTTTGAGTCGTTGTCTCTTTGACAAATACACCGTTTCCCTTCTTTTTTCTACGTACTCCATGACAACAAGCTTGAAAGGAGAAAAATCTCAATACGTAATTTTGAAAGATGGATCAAGTGGTACTCATTTCTAATCAGCCGGCTAGCTCGAGGAACTTAGTCTGCTGGTAAAACACTGTCGTACTAAAAGAAAAATGGAACTCAAAATTGTACAAGTGGTTTGGTCGAGTATCACCATATATTTCAGTAAACATCGGCATTATCAATGAGAGGCCCGTATGTGTGTAAAATTTTTCAGGTCACTAAATCTCAAAGCTTATATAAGGGATGCAAGCGGAATTTCTTGTCGATATCCCCTATAGCGTAAATATTGTAAGTCACTTCCAAGTTTTTGTAGATTTTATTTCAGTAGACATTGTAGCAGTAAGGGGCCAGTATATATGTTAAACTTTTAGGCCACTAGATCTTAAAGCTTATATAACAGATGCAAGCAGAATATCTTGTCGATATCCACTATGACTTTAACAATGTAAGTTACGTCCAAGTTTTTCTAGATTTTGAATCAGTTTCTCGCATTTTTTAAACATTTCCGTAAAATCGAGGATAAGAAATGCCTTTCGTAATACGCTGTATGCGAGTTACGCCATATTTAGATCAAATCTGTTTGATAACAATATAAAAGCATTCTCAACGACTATGCGGTCTGGGCAGTCCTTGAAAAGAGCGTAGGCGAATGAAAAATGATTTGCGTCAATTACACTTCCACATTATAGTATATAAGATAAGGTCTTGTAAACTATTTTACAGAATTACACATTCTAAACAAAGTCCCAATGAGCATTGTTCAACAAAATTTTCTGCTACTCTAGATGAAGTTGTTACAGTTGAAGCTGGTATGCTTGCAAAATTTCAAATGGAAAAAAGTGGTGGCATTGGTCAGAAGAGGGCTGTTTTTTTCCTGACCCATGGACTTTAAAACACAAGTAAGATGATCTTATTATTTTAAATTTAAGCAGGAAAAAATATTTTGTGCCAGTATTTTGAAAGTGCTATAAAGATTTTTTTTTATATAATTTATAAAATGTATTAAAATATCAAGAAAGAAATGGATTGCCAAAACTTATGCACAGTAAACTCTAGAATTATTGTGAATTTCTTCTCTGCTTGAAACACGTGTACAGGAGAACGAAATCCACTGTTTTTATGCAACTTCAATATTTTGCTGTCCTTTTCACAGAATTCACCAATTTATGCCTTTCCATAACGAACCAAGAATAGACGCATTTTTTCACCAGAACTTTTTATATAGAGTGATTTGTTTTAATAGCAGCATATTATAGCAGATGTTTATTTTTTTAATCTCTTATATTCTAAAATAGTTGATAACCTTATAAATTTATAATAATTTTTGATTCACACTTCGTCAGTACTGCTCTCATTCTGTGCGAAGAGGGTTTATTGGTGTGAATGTTACCAAGCAAATAAAATTCAAGACGTTCTTAAAATAATTCCAATTGTGTCCATGGACGCTTCATACTTTAATAAGAAAAGAACTTAACTTATTTGTATGATCCAGCATCCATGGATGTATTGTTGTTCGACATCTAGCAATGAGTTCCGCTCAACCCGGCGCAAGGGGTCATTTTAAGCTTACGTTTAGATATGAGATATGTAGTTTCAATAACGAGAACTAGATAATTATGGAATTTCTCGCATCTAGTTAAATAAATTTTGCAAATAATTAAAAGCGAGGCTTGCCGAGCTCTTAAGCATTTCAAAATTGATTTAACGAGATGTGAGAAATTTCATAATTAACGTGTTTAAGTTTTATAAACTGTTTCTCTAATGACTTTACGAAAAATACCGAGGATTGTTTTCCGAATAAATTTGGCGGAAAATGTCACGAAACTTGTTCTCCTCTCTAGATACTTATTTCCATCTGTATTTTTTTTTCAGAAGTTCTGGAGGAATTATCATATCTCAGTAAAAGGATATAAAAACGGATGAAGAACGGCATTAACGCTAATCATTTACACATCATTGACACTTGAACTTAATATTCAAATTGTAAATTTTTATCATTTCAGTCTTATTACATGTCTATATTACATTCCTTAAAAATTATTTGTTTTTTTTATTTATAATAAAGATCATTCGCATTAAGTTATTAAAGAAAGTAAGTCTTTTTATGATTTTTCGTCTGTCTGTTGTTTGTAAGAATTTTTGTGTCCAATAAGCTTTGGGCTCAAAATGCAGAGTTTATTTTGTACCCAAAGCTTATTGGACTGCTCATCACAAAACCTAGTTGTAAAATTACACTAAAAAGATTACAGGAAACATCTACAATGGTCAAAGGTTACAATAACATGTCACATTTCATCTTGAAAATAGACACTCAACCGGTGCTAGGGGCCGTCTTGAACTTGCTATGAGGTATGAGTAAAGCTCATTATTGAAGGCCTCATGGTGACTTCAAGATGAAGAACAACAATAAAAGCGTTGTTCCATTGCTTAACCATGTATTTGTAGAGATTTTGTCTCATTTGCATTTACTCCATATCCCTTCAATGTTAATTCGAGACAACACCAATAAAAAGACAAAAAACAAACGTAACAACGATATGAACTCGGGATAGCCGGACTTGGTACCGGCATTAGCAAAAACCAGGGGAATGGTCAGAAAGTTAAGAATGGTCACTCCTCAAGTTCATTGTATCAAGGATTTTATATTAGTATTTTTATTTATTAGAATATGGATCATACATCATTTTAAGAAAAAAATATTGATAGGTCAGTGTGGTCCTTTTTGAGATTTAAACGCCTGAAATTTTGGCGGGAAACGGAACTTCTCTAGACTGTTCTTTCACTTTGCATTTAGGCAATCAACCCTAAATATGCAATGAAGGGATATGAAGAATTTCATCAAATTTTGTCAAAAGTCTTTTGCAGTTGTATACAATTATATTTTGAAAAGAAAAGTGGGGGTCAGTGTGCAAAATATTGTAATGCATCATGATGGATAAAATAAGAGAATTCCGAAAGTCAGAGACAGTTTCAAAAACCTGAGGAGTGACCATCCTTCAATGGGTGCCAATACAATTTTTATAAATTTTACTTAACTTTCGTACGGTCATTGCCCTTTCGACTTTCCGAACAAAATGGTGTGCATGGGTGTGTCTGTGTAACTGTGTTCAATAAAGGGACTTCATAAAGTGACTTCATAAAGTGACTGTGTGAATATCTGATGAGATTGTTTGTTAAGGGGCGCTAATTGTACACAATATTTTATTCCAAATAATGTAACAAGATAAATTAAGCAGAAGAGAAAAAAAATATTATGTTCTGTTGAAAGAACGATAGTAGAATACCGAGGAAACAAAGGATTTATTAATTATATAAAGTCAAAAGACATGACAAAACCAAAACGCCAAACAAACAAGGACATGAAACAAACATTCAACACCAAAAGTGATACCAACATTTAGCATGTGAATTCCGCTCAAAACATGCTAGATGCAAACTTACATTGAGGTAGTAGTGTTTGCTCCTTGTTGAAGGCCCCATGGTGACTTCAAGATAAAAAAACGATAAAAACATTGTTTCATTTTCTTAATTTTACCACGTATCTGAAGGGATCTTTCTCCATGTACTTTCGTGCAATGTTGAGTCCGCCCTTGAGGTTTTTGCATCTTATTAGTTTGTTAGTTGTGGTGTACTCGTTCATGTGAGAATTTCTCATATGAATGCACTATCAAAATTCCACATTTGGCTTTCTTTATTTATAAAAATTAAACTATTTTTCTTGCTATCTCTATATCTATTGCCAAAATGTCATGATGTCCCGATTTTGTTTGCCATATTTTTATGCAATAAACTTGATGAGTGCCTTGTGACAGTTTATATCTTTTATTGTCTATTGGTCCTTTTGTCGGGCAACGGATGGGAGTGTTTGTAAGAGAACTTTGCCCGAAATTTTATGCCTGAGACCCTGCATCCATGAAAAAAAGATACATAGATGTAGCGTTATTTAACATTTAGAAAATGAATTCTGCTCAAACCGGTGCTAAGACCGTCTTGTACTTACTGTGAGGTAGATATATTTGCTCCTTGTTGAAGGCCTCATGATGACTTCACGATGAATGCGTAGCACCATTTGCTTCATCTTACCATGTATTTATGAGATTTTGTCCCATGTATATTTACTCCATATCTTTATTTGTTCATGAACAGACACTTACAGTGTGTTTGAAAATAAAATTCAAAATAAAAACATTTTGTAAAACATTACGTAGAAATAAAGAAAGATATCTATACTACAGAACGGACGATAAACGGAAGTCCTCTAGCCAGAATATATTTTATCCGAATAATACATACATTGCGTATGCCTGATAATTCAAGTTGATTTTTTTTTCCTGCATGCTTCAAACGGGGTCCGTACTTTTACTACCTTATCATAATATTCTATGACAGGAATAAACTTGCTCACTGTAAAATGTATACTATAGAAGATGGAATTTTGAAGAAAAGAAAGGTCGTAACAAATAACCAAATACCGAACCCACCGTAATGTTGTATATCCTTTTGAATGAAATTAGGAATAGTAATCCTTTAATAGATAAATGATAATTGCCTGACAGGTCTCATTGCATGTGTGACTTCAAGAACGGATGAACAATGCCAATGGAACAAAACAAAAATAGATTATAAAAGTATATAAAAAAAACAGAAACAAAGTGTTATCGAAAAATGGAACAAAAAAGACATTACGAAACAAAATACCATCAATACTTTAATAGTAAGCTCAAAGTGAAGCTCTCATAAAACTAGGATTGTTATCAGGTGCTACGGATAGGGTAAGCATGTCCTGCACTGCAAACTGCACACACACACACACTGTGTAGGTGAGTTTCGTGTTTTTTCATTGATATTAAATGAAGTAGAGCAGATCATACTTTCCCTTTTCAGAAACTCTTTTATTTTACAGTTTATACTTTTAATGATATATCAGTTTGCGTTCTAAGCTAACTCTTTAAAAATAACAAAAAAAGTTAAGTGTTTTGAAAATTTTACTTCATTACATCCTTTCGAAGGAGTTTGATACGTTGCAAAATAAAAAAAAATCATGAAATTAAGCAAAAAGTAGGTTCCTTCTATATATCAGAGGCAAATTAATGAACCAATAAAATAAATCAAATCTGGTTAAGGGACCGACCATTTAACTTGAAGGGGGGGGGGGGGGGGGGGCTATGGTTTTTTTCTAAAAAAATATTTTGGATCTGATTTTATGTGAAAAAAATATTTTGGCTGCCAAAATGATGAAAAAAAATTTTCTGAAGGAGGCTTTCTACCCAAAAAAAAATAATGTTAATTTTGAAAAAAAAATTTTGTTGATACGCATGCAAAAAATAAATATTTTGATCATACATTTTATGAAGTAAAATATATTAAATGCGAAATCACCTTCAAAGCGAGATAATTCCGATATTACAACAAATTATACTGCTACCGTGATAACTTTTTCATATACATTTTCTTTAATTTCGTTTTACTTCGTGCAAAAGTTTCAGGTCATTATTTCTCAAAGCTAATTTAACGGATGCAAGCAGAATATCTTGTCAATATCCCCTATTACGTAAAGAATGTAAGTTACGTCCCAGCTTTTCTGGACTTTTAATCAATTTCTGGCATTTTTAACAGCAATTCCGTAAAAACGAGGATTAAAAATGCCCTTAGTAATAAGCTGTTTACGAGTAACGCTATATTTAGACATCGTATGTTCATTACAAAACTTCTTAAATGTATTCAACAACTTTTGAAATCTGTAACCCTGTTTAAAAGTTTGGCTGTTATAGTAAGGTTACGTTTATTAAAAACGAAAACATAGTTACACATTTGCTCTGTGAAAACCACATTCAAAGATCTTCTGTGAAAATAATGGCTCAATAAGAACTAAACTTGGTCACAATTTGCATTAGATTGTCCCACTACACGGTGCATCTGTAGGAAACGTAGCTCAGCATTTGACTCTGTGGTAAATACATAACATATATTTGGGTGTCGAAAATACAAAGTCTTGCCAAGTTGGAACTAAGTCGCAATAATGCTTGGTAGTTCCCTTCTAAAATGGATCTTGCTAGTCTGCGCTTTATCTTAAATAGCTAGTGGCCTTGAATATAGCTTAACATTGGGCTATTGGAAATGCCATTCAGATCTTGTCTGAAAGTATAAAAGTTTAATATTGGAGACTATTGGAAATGCCATGTAGATGTTTTCTGAAACTATAATAGTTTAACTTTGGGGGCTATGGAAAATGTCATTCAGATCTTTTCTGGAACTATTGTCTTTGGCATTCATGGTCCAGATAAGCGATGCACTTACTTGAGGACCCAATTTTGATATATTGCGAATGTTTTTGTATTCAATTTAAATTATGACTTGCCTTCTGAACCATTTACATTCGTTTTATTCATAAAGATTAACCCATTTTGCTCTTACCGTAATTTAAAAGTACAGCCCGACAAACAAAATTGAGTCAATTACAGTACATAATTTGAATGTCCCAGGCCATCAACACTAGATGTGTCAGTTTAATTTTGTACTCTAAAATTAAGATTGACGCTGCAAAAGTAAGCGGATAGGGAAGACAATTAGACAGGGATTTTACTCTGCTCGAGAATTCAGTTTGAACAACTGACGATAATTTGTCTACAGAAATGGAGTTATATGCGTAATTAAAATTAAATACCATTCTTATTTTATCCTATTACTAATTACAACTACTTCGTATGTAGAGCGTAGCTCACTGCAGTGAAACCTATCATAACCGTAGCGTATTTGAAACGTACCGAACCCTAACAATACCTAATAAAACGTATTTTATGCCTGAAACATGTAAAACGTAAGAGTCCGTTAGAAAATGACAAAATGACATGAAACGTGGCAATATGAAATGTAGTAAAACGTAGCTCTTGAAAGGTGACAGAGTGACTGGGGTTTACTGTAATACAGTCAAACTTGAGAGGATTTTCAAAAATCGGTATTTGCGCATAATTCTTCTAAATACTTGTCCATTTAAAAAAAATACATTTCTTGTAAAAGTCCAGCAAACGCAGATTAACTTTGAATAATCTAATTACATTTACCTCATTTTTTTTCAATATTTATTTTTCCTTTGTGCTTAAAGCTAGCATCATACAAAGCAAATTATCAAAGAACAAGCATACAGGTATGTTACATCTACTATTTTATAAACATAAAAATTTTTCACCAGATCAAATAAAATAAACGTCCAACTCACAAATCTAGTTTACAATTAACATGGTCAGAAGAATACCAATGGAACAAAAATATGTAGGCAACAAAAGTAAAAACTGGAGACAAAGAAAAATAGAGAACAGGACGAATTAAAGTTTGAGACATAAAACTTTGAATTAAAACATAAAACAAAATTAGCATCTCAGGTAGTAGAGGAGTAATTGAAAAAATGCTTCTTGTAGGTTGTTTGTAGGAAAAGGAAATGACAGGCATATCGCTGTTGTTGTCAATGAAGACGGGTAAATAAATTAAGCATTTTTGTCTGTTTCATAGGGGTTCGAATTTGTTGTGTCAAGATTAAGAGTCCCTACGACACCGCTAGACCGAGTAAGAACTAGTTCTGACCACAACTATTTACTAGTTAAATCGGTTTCCCTAAGTTGTAAGCAAATAAGGCAATTTGCTATTCACGTCATAAAATATGCCCCGTTTGGATCCTACATTAGACTATGTCTACCTCCTCGATCGTGTATAAGTACCTTAAAAACACCTTTTTCATGCACTGGCCCT
This sequence comes from Modiolus philippinarum, assembly GCA_002080025.1. Classification (NCBI taxonomy): domain Eukaryota; kingdom Metazoa; phylum Mollusca; class Bivalvia; order Mytilida; family Modiolidae; genus Modiolus; species Modiolus philippinarum. Next base: position 101,753 of record MJUU01067208.1, on the reverse strand, counting down.
TGTTTTCCTGCATTGATTCTGATTCAGAAATTTATTTGACCTCAGCTTTTTTAAAAATAAGTTTGTTATTAACACACATCTTTTCAAGCCTAGTCAATTGCTTCCCTGCAATCATTCTGATTCGAAAAGTCATGTTGACCTCCTCATCGATTTTAGATCACTATGCAAAAACAATCGATATTGCTTTTATCATTACCTCTTTCCATTTTGTGTTCTTCCTTCGTTTGCTACACCGACACAAATTTCAATGCTATGTTGACCTCTTATCGTATATTAGACAACTACTTGAAAAGTAGAATATTGGAATCGAAATTTCCTCTCCTTCAGAGAATCATTTAAAATGAGGCAGTTATGAAGACTAAACAAAATGGAAATCATAATCCTACCTTACTTGATGCTTTATTGTATTTCGTCCCCGAGGGTGTTCACCAGTCCAATAGTCAGACTTGTCTGACATGAAGATTTACTTAGCGATTTAAAGAATTTTACTGTTTTTATCTGTTGTAATGTCAATGAATTCGATGAATACAGAGTTGTCTCGCTTTGAAGGCGATTTTACATTTCATATATTCAATTTTAGATATCATTCTTGCAATAAACCTAGTATTTTTAAACCCTTATCGGCGTAAACATAAGCGAATCTGCTTGTTCCATGTCAAGTGTCTGAGGTCAATGTCCTTTCCCACAAACCCCAGCCAGATTTGGATTCTATTTCCTTGGCTGTTTTTCTACACAAGAAAAGCAACTAAATGAGCCGTTGACATTGCGACAGACGTCATTTTCATTTCCTGTGCTACTTCTCTTATAAAATACAGCCATACGAATGAATTAATTTAGTCTTAACAAAATTTGATTTTCTTATTGACTCATTAATTTGCGTCTGGTATAGAGAAGTAACCCACGAATTAATAGAAAAAATGTCAAGGAATTGTGAAGAACGACATGGACCTCAAATACTTGACTTGGAAAGATGGCGAATCTGTTGAAAATTAGCAAGGTATCTAAATTTTAAATACAGCTTTCTTATTTATTTGATTTACAGTCTGTATTTTTTCTCACTTTGTGTGTGATAATCTATGGAATTTTTGATGCTTCAAATAATGATATAGCAGAAAAACCCCAATATCGTGTATGCCTCGTGTGACGGGTGCTGTTATCAGAACAGGACATACCCTTCCGCAGTACCTGATGCCACTCTCAGTTTCACTAGAATTCACACTATGAGTGCCTTGGTTTTCAGTGTTGTGATTTCTATTTCTGAGCTTTGTATCTGTCTTACGTCATGGTTTTCTGTGTCCTCGTTTTGGCCATGTCCTTGGACTTCGATTTTTGTAAAGTCCACTACAGTACCTTTGTTTCTTCAGTGTTCTACTGCCGTTGTTTCAATGTGCATTTGTGTATGATATATATGTATTTATGTTTTTTCAATCATTTAAGATGTGGATAAGTCATGATATTTTTTGCAAAGACACTTGAAAATATGTTGTTTTATATTCGATCTTATAATTGTTATATTTTACTAGACATAAATATTTGCAATTTCAATCGCATGATAGTACAAACAATCAGAAGTCTATAACGTCTTTTCTTCATTTAAGCAAATCAAATTAAAAAATACAAAAAATAAAGATAATAGCAAACACCTAAAATGGCTGAAAAACGCAGTCACATGCCACAATTTACAAACAACTGCACAAGAAAAAAAACAAATAAAGACTAAAGGCCAAACGTAAACAACGATAGAAACTCGGGACATTTCGACTTGTCGCCAGCAATCGCAAAAGCAACTGATAGATTTAAACCGGTATATGGGTACAAGATAAACACAAACCTCCCCTTTCTCTTTCCAGTTTATATATATATAGTATAATTTAATTAGAATAAAACCTAAAAACAGGTAGACTTCTATCTCCATGACCATAATCTTGAAAAGGAAAAGGATGACATCGAAATTTTGAAAGGTGTGTCAAGAAGTACTCGCCGCTTGCTGTCATATAGCTCAAGAAGCCTATTAAACCGGTTAAATAAAGTCGCACTACGGCAGAAAAATCAAACTCAAATCTTCCAGAAGAGTTTGGTAAAGAATCATCATGTATTCCAGCAGACATCGGCAGTATCAGTCAGAAGCCAATATGCGTGTAAATCACTCAGGTCATTGGATTCATAAGCCAAATTAACGGATACATTCAGTATATTTTGTCGATATCAGTTTTTGGCGTTTACGTCAAATGGAGGATGAGAAATTCCCATAATAATAAGCTGTTTACAAGTGACATTACATTTTGATATCAAATGTTCATATCTTCAATACAACTTTTTTGAACGAATTTAACAATTTATGAAATCTGTAACGGTTTTTTACCATGTTATAAAAGTTTGGATGTGACAGTGAAGTTATATTCATAAAGTCATCAAGAGTAGAACAAACACGTGCGAATCGTACCAGATCGGAACTAAAAACCCGTATGAAAGGAACGCTGCAAGAAAAGAAAAAAAATCAGAATCGTTCTTTCTATCGTAAAACCAAGGTCACCAAAGTCAATCGTGATAGTTAGATCTAGAAAAGGGTAATATTTGGAATCATTATAAGCTTTATTAAGTTCCAGTTGTTGTGGGTGAATGGTGTCGGCATAATCTTAAAAAACTGCGGATTGTCTATTCTAAGACATCGTCAATATGCCTAATGTTATTATTAAAACAGAAAATAAGATCATCACTGTTCTGTACGGTTTAATTTTTGTAGTTTTTTTTAATGAAGTTACGTTAGTAACAGAACAGAAGAAAAAAATCTGCAATGAGAAGTGCACAATTTTTTCCAATTCATACGACCTATTGATATAGAGTATTGCAAAAACGAACAAAAAATGTCAGGCAAAAGATCGTGTACTTACGTATCTTGGAGATTTTTACAATATTGTGAATCAACTCCTCTATTCAAGTGCACTCATTAAATGGACGAATAAGTTGGTAGTAGAACAGTTGTGCGATGCCGAAATAAAACAGTGCATGTACGGATTTCTTTGAAGCTTGGGAATCCAGTACATTGTAAGCAAGGTGTTATCTTTGATGGTACTTTGTGAATCCTTGTAATGTTGTTTGCTCATACAATTGATACGTATAAAAGTATTTAACTTCGCTAATTCGTTTTGCTAGATATCGAAGTAGAATTTCCTTCAGATTATAGCAATGTTGCTGAAGCTTTGTTAGCAGGTACAAACACATATTTTTTACCAAGATCTCTGAGTTTTGACTTAATTCTCTTAACAGAAAGCTCATTATAATTACCAATATAACAATTTATTTTGTGGAATACTTTGGTTATTATTTTATCTTTGAACAAATTAAGTACTTGTTTGTCTGCACTTTCACGTTTCCACTATTCCATACAATACTTAGTGACTGCGTCTTTAATGATATCAAAACAAGCTTGTCAGTTAATTTTGGAAGGCGTGCTACATTTGGGCCCTTTTCTAAAGAATCGTCGAATTTCTTTATTTTTAATGATATTTAAGTTCTTGATTGATATATATATGCAAGGGTCCTGGGGATATGGCGATATGGAACAGTCTCAGCCGCGCGGGTGGTTCTTTTCAAAATTGCATCACATGTAATAGAAGAGTAATTGAAAAAAACTTCTAGTAGTTTGTTTGTAAGAAAAGAAAATGAAAGGCATATCCTGGTTGTCAATATAGACGCGTAAACAATTTTTTCTGTTTGATAGGGATTCGAACTTGCTCTGTCTGGATTGAGAGACCCTACGATACCGCTAGATCAAGTTAGGACTAGAACTGATATGAACTATTTAATACACTTACTGTAAAAAATGGATAACAGGAAACACCTACAATGGCTGAAAATTATAATTACATGCCACAATCTGCCATGGAACTGAACATGAAGAACATGAATAAGACAAAAGACAAACGTAGACACCGATAAGTCTGTTTCCCTTAGTTGTAAGCAACTAAGACAATTTGCTATTCACATCAAGAAATCTTCCCCGTTTGAATCCTACATTAGACTATGTCGACCTCCTCGATCGTGTATAAGTATCTGAAAAACACCCTTTTCATGCATTGGCCCTTGTTTTCCTGCATTGATTCTCATTCGGAATTTGATTTTGACCTCCTCAGCGATTTTAAAACTAAGATGTTTATAATCACCCCTTTTCACGTCTACTCAATTGCTTTTCTGCAATCATACTGATTCGAAAAGTCATGTTGACCTTCTCATCGAATTTCAGATCACTATGGAAAAACAATCGATATTGCTTTTATCATCACCTCCTTCCATTTATGTTCATCGTTTGCTACACCGATACCAACTTCATTGCTATGTTGACCTACTAATCATATATTAGACAACTACCGTGAAAGTACTATTGTTCGTGGGGATCCAATTTTCGTGGATTTCGTGGGTCGGTGAAACCACGAAATAAAATTCCCAGGAAATGCATTTTTCTCTAAAGCTTTAAGACATAAAATGCGAAACAAAGAATTAATGTACCAAAGAAATAGTGATATTAATGAAAACCGCGAAAATTAATATCGCCGAATAAAAGTGCTACTACAGTACTTTAAAAGTAGAATATTGGAATCAAAATTTCATCTCTAAGAAAGAATTATTTAAAATGAGGCATATATGAAGAAAGATACGTAGGACTCTTAATCCTTCCTTACTTAACGTTTCATTGTATTTCTTTTGTCCACGAAGGTATTGACCACTCCAATAGACATGTCTGACATGAAATCTACCGAACAATAATATCTATTATACAATATGATCAAAAGAGAACCATATTGTAATTTTACAAACATCAATTCTTTATTACTTTTTTAAATTTTTGCTCACACACACACATACACACACACACACGCACACATTCACGCACACGTCAAATGGACTAAAAATTTAGTGAACTGTTAGAATGATTGTATTGGATGTTCTCACTTTTGTTGTATTAGCATTTATTTCAACACTAAGTTGTTAATTGATACAAACTCGAAAAGTTTCTGGTATCAAAGAGTAAGAGTACTTTTCGAAGAGCCCGTCACTGGCAATAAATTCAAAGAGAAGAAATATATGCTTATCTTAAGGATGGTCATTCCTCAGGTTTTTGAAACTGTCTCTGACTTTCGGAATTCTCTTATTTTATCCACCATGATGCATTAGAAAATTTTGCACACTCACCCCACATTTCTTTTCAAAATATGTTTGTATACATACTGAATAAACTTTTGACAAAATTTGATGAAATTCTAGATATATCTTCATTGTATTCCAAAGGGCAGTTGCCTTAATGCAAAGTAAATGAAAAATCAAGAGGAGTTCGGTTTCCCGCCAAAATTTTAAGCACGTAAATCTCAAAAACGAACACTGACATATCAATATTTTTCGCTTAAAATGATGACTGATCTATGTTCTAATAAATAAAGATACTAATTTTAAAACCTTGATATAATGAACTTGAGGAGTGACCATCCTTAAAGGTAAAAGAATTGATCTTAAAAAAATTCTATCTATGGCAAAGAAAAAATCCGAGACAGAACAAAGCAGAAACCAATTTCATGAACTATAATTATTGCAATTACAGAAATAATGGGAAGAAGCCAAAAGTTTGCAAGTGCAGGACATCAGTACTTACATCTAAAACCAATCATATTAACAAAGGGACTATACCGAAAACATTTTAACGAAGAAAGACAGCATTTCTCCAGAGCAATAAAATAAAATAAAACATAAAAAGTATAAAATTCAGAAACAAGTATTCTCATGTCTAAAATTAAAAAAAAATATATCAGAGTTATATACAACTCACACAAAAAGACAGCAAAAAGAGCAAACTTAGACTAAAGAACACAGAAGCGGGTTTCTGTAGTGAGGATATACAGTAATGGAGGACACAGAAACGGTTTTCTGCAGTGAGGATTTACAGTAATGAAAGACACATAAAACATAAAACATTCAATTGAAAGACGATCAAAGGAACAACAATACTTATGGCGACAGTCAATGGAACAATAGAACAACTCATCTGGCTGGCCATCACTACAAACCCAGTCAAGGGAACGACAATCCTTTGGTCAACACTGAGTAGAGAGTAATTCAATGGAATAGTCAATGGAACGACAATCATTATATAATAGCGATAAGTAGTGGAGAGGCATTCAATGGAGCAGTCAAGGGAACGACAATCATTATGCCGATAATTTGCAGAAAAGCATTCAAAGGAACAGTCAAGGGAACGACAATCATTAGGCCCGTAATAAGTAGAGAGATATTCAATGGAACAGTCAAGGGAACGACAATCCTAATGGTGATAATTAGTAGAGAAGCATTCAAAGGAACAGTCAAGGGAACGACAATCAATTTGCCGATAATTTGTAGAGAGGCATTCAATAGAAAGACAATCATGAGACCAATAATCAGTAAAAATAGAACAATCAAAAGAAAGACGATCGTCAAGAAGGCGATCAATAGATAGCACGACAATCATTAAGATGACAACAAGATCATTGGTAGGAAAACAATAGCAAAAGAAAAAAGAATGTAAAACTGTATACACGAAATCCTATTGATAGTTCTCCCTGAATAAGATGACAGAGGCAATCAAGAGTAAAAGTCCAAGAACTTCATGAAAATCGGGCGTAGGACTTGGTTCTTCCAAAAAATATTCATAGCAACGTCTATCGGGACATCAGTTACACCAATGCTAGTACAGAAAATCCGGCTACATCATCGTGATCGGATTGGAAATGAATTTAAAACTATAGATCATTTTCAACGTAAACCGAGCTGTTTAATTGCCTGTTGCATGTTAAAACACCCTGAAAAAGAAAACAGATGGGGTAAATGTCAAGGAGACAACATCCCATATCCAGGTTAAAACGACCCAAAACAAAGCATCTAGCGGTCATCGTACGGTCTTCAACTCAGTGAGGAACTTCACACCATATAGCAAGCACTTAATGGCCCCAAAAATGTAAAAATAGTGAATAAATCAATGCAAGCAAACCACATCAAATAAGCCGAATGTCAACAAACTAAAATATTATAAGATGACAAGGACAAGCCAATGATCAACATATTCCTGACTTGGGACAGGCGCAAAAATTGCGTCGGGGTTAAACTTGTTTTCTTTGTCAATTGACTGGAAATATCACTGGAGAAATACATTTTTTTGGAAAATCAAAATAATACAATGACCAATCAATATCAAAATGACCAATAAACAAAGATGCAAACCAACACATGCAACTCCATGCATTATCAAGTGTCTTGTAAATTCACGTTTGAGAAAAAAAAACAGCAAATTGCCTTGTCCGTAATAGATTCTTTGACGTCATTTTTAAGATATAATTTTCTAAAATGTCGACAAGACCTAATGCAGAAAAAAAATTTCTCAGCAACTTCGGAATTTTGTTATACTTTTTACCACTTGTGCCGATGGCTCTTCTGGTGGACTGTTAGTAATCAAGATATTCACCAACCCAATAGTCAGTACTTCGGTTTGTTTTTCGAAATTTGGAATATCCAAAAGCTAAAAAAAGGGCTTTAAACTAAAGAGTATCTCCCACTCGCATAGCTCTTATTTGACTTTTCATTTCTATCTGTTTGATAACTTGTTCACTATCAGCTTTTACAAACGTTTTGGTTTCAGGTCTTCCAAGTGTTTTGATTCTATCTGTCTTGAAGAGACATAAGTTGTCGAAACTGCAATATGCAAAAAACTAAATTTTCAGTTACTTCGGTATTTTGTTATTTCAATCGGTATTTAAAATTTTGAATATACACTTGTTTTGATAGAAAAAAAAAGCAAGCCAACTCGACAAACTGTCAAATTTACCTTTGAGGAGGTCTTTATTAACATAAAACGATTTGCGTCATTCTCACATCTTCTTCGCAATATGTCCAGTTAGATTTTGTATACCATTTTAAATCAATAAATTTGTCTAAGGCACTTGGACGTAACATTTATTTGTGTAAAACATGTGTTCATTTTTGTTGCAGTTTTTTTTTTTAATTTCTTGTAGATTTGATTCAAATTCATAAACTAGATTTATTGTTTTAAGATGACAATCATGCAATAAAACCGTCTTGAATAATTGAAAAATGAATGAAATGGAAAAAATCTCCAGTTTCTAGTTATTAAAACAAATTAGTTTGATTACCTAATTTTAAGAAATAACAATATAAACTTACTTGATATGATTTCAGTATTTGAATTTTTACTTGATAATATATTCATTCGTTTCGTTAACTATATTTATCGCCAAGTCAAAGGAATTCCTATGAGTACCAATTGTGCACCACTTATAGCAGACCTCTTTTTGTAATGCTACGAATTTGAGTTCATGACCAACATCAACAAAGGCCCATCTAAACAGCATTTAGTTGAAAAGTTTAACAACACTTTCCGATATTTGGATGATATTTTAACTTTAAATAATGACGACTTCAGTACGTATTATAAGGACATCTACCCTAAAGAACTTACTTTGAATAACGCCAATTCTAATAAATAATAAAATTTAACCCCGCCGCAGCAGGTTTGCGCCTGTCCTAAGTCAGGAAATTTATTAAGCCTTTGTGTGTCTTGTCTTTTTCCTAGTTTGTTTACTTTATGTCTATAGGAGTCTAGGATTATGTTTATTGGGCTGTACGTGATTACTCTTTATTTAGGGTTGACTCCGACCTGCCATTGGGTGTTTGGTTTCCTCGTCGTTCATTGAAGATATTATGGTGGCTTTGAGTTGTTATTACTCCCCCTTTGGTCGTTGTCTCGTTGACATATTCCCCGTTTCCGTTCTTTTCCTTTTGTTCTGAAAACTCAACGATTGAGTTATAAGAACATGCCTCTGATGATCAGTATCATTTCCATTCTCCATTGAAAGCTCTGCAAACACAACAGGTACAACTGTAACATCTTCATAAAGAGTAGCAGACAATTGTGGTAATACAATCGACATGTTGAAAATGTTGAAAGAGACCTCCTTTTTGTTCAAGTGCCTGAGACAAATGGATTTATTCAAAATGGTATACAAAATCTAACCTTACATATTCCAAAGTAGATATGTGAATGACGCAAATCGTTTTATGTTGCAGAAGACCTCTGCAAAAGTAAATTTAAAAGATTGTCGAACTGGCTTGTTTTTACTTTTCTATCAAAATAAATGTATATACAAAATATTAAATACTGATAGAAATAACGAGATACCGAATTTATTGAAAATTTACTTTCTCCATTTTGCCGTTTCGACAACTTATATTTATTCAGGACATATAAAATCAAAACATTTGGAAGACCTGAAACCAAAACATTTGTAAAAGGACATAGAGATGTATGCTCTTTATTTTTCTTAGATATGGTGTACTATTACATGAGATAATATTTCATGTGTACACTTTGTTCAATTTCTATTATCTACATTTATGTAAATTCTAAAACCTAGGGATTAACTCCCTCCATCGTAGTTTTGTCCTTAACTATATTTGATATCACTGATTATTCGGATTTCGTTTGGTTTTATGCATTTTAAACATTTTTTGAAATTATGGATTTCCTTTGTTTGGGTTCTAGCATGTTCATTTACTCCATATCCTTTCGTATAATATTTGATACAGGAGTTTGTCTTTTATTGCAGTGTGGAGTTGGTAAAACAATTCCCCGTGGTACAGATGTGTGCTCTTTATTTTTCTTAGATATGGTGTACTTAAAATTATTGCAGTTGGAGTTAACATATGTGTTATGGTCTCATGTTCATTTACTCCATATCCTTTCGTATAATATTTGATACAGGAGTTTGTCTTTTATTGCAGTGTGGAGTTGGTAAAACAATTCCCCGTGGTTACATGAGATAAAATCTCATGTGTATTCTATCATCTAAATTTATGTAAATTCTAAAACCTGGGGATTAACTCCCTCCATCGTAGTTTTGTCCTTAGCTATATTTGACATCACTGATAATTCGGATTTCGTTTGGTTTTATGCATTTTAAACATTTTTTGAAATTATGGATTTCCTTTGTTTGGGTTCTAGTGCTGCTGATGAGGAATTAATTTCCGAAATGGCCATACAGCTCATTAAAATTATTGCGGCTGGAGTTAACATATGTGTTATGGTCTCTTGTTCATTTACTCCATATCCTTTGGTAAAATATTTAATACAGGAGTTTGTCTTATTGCAGTGTGGAGTTGGTAAAACAATTTCCCGTGGTAGAGATGTATGCTCTATATTTTTCATAGATATGGTGTACTTGTACATGAAATAATAGCTCATGTGTACACTTTGTTCAATTTCTATTATCTAAATTTATGTAAATTCTCAAACCTAGGGATTAACTCCCTCCATCGTAGTTTTGTCCTAAGCTATATTTGATATCACTGATAATTCGGATTTCGTTTTGTTTTATGCATTTTTAACATTTTTAGAAATTATGGATTTCTTTTGTTTGGGTTCTACTGCTGCTGATGAGGAATTAATTTCCGAAATGGCCATACAGCTTATTAAAATTATTGCAGTTGGAGTTAACATATATTTTATGGTCTCATGTTCATTTTCTCCTTATCCTTTCGTATAATATTTAATACAGGAGTTTGTCTTTNATCTTTATTTTTCTTAGATATGGTGTACTTGTACATGAGATAATATCTCATGTGTACATTTTGTTCAATTTCTATTATCTAAATTTATGTAAATTTTAAAATGTAGGGATTAACTCCCTCCATCGTTGTTTTGTCCTTAGCTATATTTGATATCACTGATTATTCGGATTTCGTTTGGTTTTATGCATTTTAAACATTTTTTGAAATTATGGATTTCCTTTGTTTGGGTTATAGTGCTGCCGATGAAGAATTAATTTCCGAAATGGCTATACAGCTCATTAAAATTATTGCAGTTGGAGTTAACATATGTGTTATGGTCTCATGTTCATTTAATCCAGATCCTTTTGTAAAATATTCAATACAGGAGTTTGTCTTTTATTGCAGTGTGGAGTTGGTAAAACAATTCCCGTGGTAGAGATGTATCCTCTTTATTTTTCTTAGATATGGTGTACTTGTACATGATATAATATCTCATGTGTACACTTTGTTCAATTTCTATTATCTAAATTTATGTAAATTTTAAAACGTAGGGATTAACTCCCTCTATCGCAGTTTTGTCCTTAGCTTTATTTGATATCACTGATTATTCGGATTTCGTTTGGTTTTATGCATTTTAAACATTTTTTGAAATTATGGATTTCCTTTGTTTGGGTTCTAGTACTGCTGATGAGGAATTCATTTCCGAAATGACCATACAGCTCATTAAAATTATTGCAGTTGGAGTTAACATATGTGTTAATATCATCGTCTTATGTTCATTTTCCCCATATCCTTTCGTATAATATTTAATACAGGAGTTTGTCTTTTTCTTGCAGTGTTGAGTTTGTAAAACAATTCCCCATGGAACAGATGTATGCTCTTTATTTTTCTTAGATATGGTGTACTTGTACATGAGATAATATCTCATGTGTACACTTTGTTCAATTTCTATTATCTAAATTTATGTAAATTCTAAAACCTAGGGATTAACTCCCTCCATCGTAGTTTTGTCCTAAGCTATATTTGATATCACTGATTATTCGGATTTCGCTTGGTTTTATGTATTTTAAACATTTTATGAAATTATGAATTTCCTTTGTTTGGGTTTTAGTACTGCTGATGAGGAATTCATTTCCGAAATGACCATACAGCTCATTAAAATTATTGCAGTTGGCGTTAACATATGTGTTATGGTCTCATGTTCATTTACTCAATATCCTTTCGTAAAATATTTAATACAGGAGTTTGTCTTTTTCTTGCAGTGTGGAGTTGGTAAAACAATTCCTCGTGGTCCAGATGTATGCTCTTTATTTTTCTTATATATGGTGTACTTGTACATGAGATAATATCTCATGTGTACACTTCGTTCAATTTCTATTATCTAAATTTATGTAAATTCTAAAACCTAGGGATTAACTCCCTCCATCGTAGTTTTGTCCTTAGCTATATTTGATATCACTGATTATTCGGATTTCGTTTGGTTTTTTGCATTTTAAACATTTTTTGAAATTATGGATTTCCTATGTTTGGGTTCCAGTGCTGCTGTTGAGGAATTAATTTCCTAAATTGCCATACAGCTCATTAAAATTATTGCAGTTAGAGTTAACATATGTGTTATGGTCTCATGTTCATTTACTCTATGTCCTTTCGTAAAATATTGAATATAATCCACAAGACGTTTCAAAAACTGCAACAAAAGTAAACACATGTTTTACACAAATACTAATATGTTGTCGATATCCAATAAGTTGAACTTAGTACATAATTTGTACCCGGAAGTTGCATTTTTAACAGAAATATATGACGTTTCAAGCAAACAATAAAGACGTCATAATCCACAACGTCATATTTTGGCGGGAAACGTTTTCAAATTTGAATTTTATCGTGATGTCTCGGTGTTTTCTTATTATCAACCAAGATTTTGTTCTCTTGAAATTTTTACACAAAGTGGTTTGCGTTTACAACATACTGATCAATAAAAGAAACTTCCACCTACTATAATCCTCAATATATTTTCTTATAGGGATGACAGATTAAAATTATTGTTGTAAACTTATTACTCATTCCTTGCATATTTCTTATGACAGACTTTAGTCATTGCTTATGAGAGACACTTTTCGAAACAGCGGTCAACGATTGTTTGCGGATTTCAATATTACGTCAATGGTGTTTTTTAGTATGACGTCATGACGTCAACCGTTATCTGATTTTTTCTTAATTCGATGCAATTTTGATAATTCAGTGATGAATTATAAACAAATTAAAGTCTCCATTCACTTAATCTGAGGTCACAATGGAACAAATACTCCAAGTGGTCAAAACTTCAAGAGATCTTTTTCAGCCTCGTTTTCGAAAATTCGTTGAAGTATCGCTTATTTAAAAATGGCAATTTTTTTATCTTTCAATGTCACAAAGTTGTTCTCGTTTGACAAAAATATCGTTTCGACTTTCTGCACATGCTAAAATATGTCTCAATCTTAACAACCGGAAGTCCACCAATTATGACCGGATGTGTTCTTTTCCAGCTTGAAATTAGATTTGTTTATTGCTTAACATGATAATAAATTACAGAGAACAAAATTAATTAATTCATCTTAAATTATATTCCATGAAAACGTGAGTGGACATTACTTTTGCTATGTAGTCTAGAAATTAATATCGGATTTTTTTAATCCCTGATATTTTCAAATATTTTATAGTCTAATAAACCTGTGTAAACATCTGACATAAAGTCTGCTGGAATCTAGACTCACATATCCCCAATGCTGCCTTCATTTAATTCGAATAAGATTTATTGATTTTTAACATTTATTAGCGTGTGAAAATTGCCTGGTTTAAACACTTCAAGATGTTTTTTTTTTAAGTTTTCTCGTAGTGTCTAGGGACGTTCCATACTTTCAGAACCTAATTGTGTGTGGATGTACATTTGTCATACAGATACCTTGAACATATCTGGTAAATATTGCTTGTCTAAAAGCCCGATTTGTACAGTAATTTTTATGTTAAAACAACGTCATACACAATGTATGAATGCCGAAGCAAAAATGATGAAAGGGGGGATTCCAAAATCAAAATATCCAAATTCATATCCATCACGAATTTGAGACACCCTGACAAAACAAATAAAAAGAACGTCACAAAGCTAAAGCTCTAGCAGTGTGACCACCCTACAAAATCTGAGGGGTCCTCAAATTAAGGAACAAGATGAATCGCTGTAGCTGACAAATTATGAACGACATGTCCTGTAACATACCGCGGAATGCATACAATTGAAATCTACAGACATGGTATGAACGAGAATACAGAAAAAACAAACACATGAGACAGTCACACAATCATGAAAAAAATCTCATATAAACATTCTAAACTAAAACTTGGGTATTTAAAGTGTGAAAAGAGAACTGTGTTAAAAGTTTTATGAAAGAAAGAAAATTGTCACAATTCACGTTTACATAAAATAAAGCCACAAAACAAATACTGATATTCAAATTATATTATAATAAAAATAAACATCAGTCCTATTAGCAGAATGGCAGCATTTTTTAAAATCTTTTGTGAAAATCAAGCAGACATTACAAATACTTTCTTTGAGATATTGTGCTCATTTTTAATTTTTTTTTATCACTGTAGTAAACTAAACGAAAGGTTGCTATGTTTTGAGAATGCATTGCAATTATGTTGCTAGAATTAAAAATTAGAGGAAAGCGAATGAGAAAACCAATATATCATAGTACTTAGCTGATGTTTATCAATGCTGTTAGTCCATTTCATGTTGATATTTACTAATATTTTGGCCATGCCGTTTGTATTCGATCTCTTTTTTTTCTCATTTGATGTCATCTGCAGTGTAGTAAAATCATTTTCTAAATATCTATATGCACAGGTCGAATGCAATGTTTATTACAGGTCAGGAACAAGTAAAAACAAAATGTAGCATTGGACCATCTTACTTTAATTTTTCTCCTATTCGAAGTCTAAGTTATATTTTTGTAAGTTTTATCGTTCTGTAAAAGTTGCGATTCCATACAACCACTAGACCCAAACGAGCCTATTATTGATAGCAATCAAATTTGCTTATTTAACATAAATTATTCAACCACCTCAAATTATGTTTCAAAAATGAATTTTTGCTACATTATTTAACATTTTCAGTTCCATCTCTCTGCAGTAAATATAAGGCACAGTCGAACTCCTGAGTTGGAACCAGATTTTGATAATAACAATTCAAATTCTTACCGCTTTGGCATCATACTTTATACCATATACGAGTATAAATGGGTATAAGACAAGGGCCATTATATTTACAGTGTGGCTGGGATTTTTAGAAAAATAAATGTGATACCATTTTTGCACACAAAAACTTCTTTGACCATCAACTGGTTTGAAAAAAATTATCTAGCCCGCACCTCAACAAAATTTCCAAACATGAAAAAGAAAGGAAATGGGGTAAATGTCCATCCCAACATTTGTTCAAATTTTGCAAATGTCAATCCTGTGAAAAATTCAAAGTCCAGTTTCCCGCCAAAATTTTCAATCACTTACATCTCAAAAACGAAATCATCAACCTATTATTTTTTTAAATATTTTTTTTATTAAAATTTCTAACAAAAAATCAAAATTATTTATTTTCTAATGGAGTAGCGAACCCCCTCAAGTCAAAACACCACTGTTTTGATAACTTAACAAAGTTGCCTATCTAAGAATATACTTGGTATCATGGAATATTGCAAAAGATAAAAAGGCAAAAGCTAGCTAACATTTATCTAAATTATATTTTCGGATTTCCACCAGCTTTTTCAATCAATCTTTTGTATAAATTATCATACGAATAGTTCATGGCACTGAGGGCCATACTGACAGGTCTCTTACTCCCAAAATGATAAATGGTCCGAAGCGAAGCCAGTCCATGTATTATTTTGAGAGTTAGAGACCGGTCTATAAACTGTGGTTTTTGAGTGTTATGTTCGCCAAATTTGAAGCAAAGTCCCCCCCCTCCCCCTCATAAAGTGGATGATCTTTTCGTCAAATTGTGTCTCCTTTATTAGTTTAGGTAGCATTAAAACATTTCGAAACCAAATATAACAAAAGAGAGATTTAAAAAAAAACAATTCACCTAAACTGAATATCTTAATTAAATATAAATTGAAAGATTGAATACGGGTAATGCTATTTTAACACATGTTACGAGATAATCAATTTAAAATCACAATATATTTCATTAACATGATTAAATAAATTACCAATTTAATTCACAGATAAAAAAAATGGCAAAATTTACGATAGCGGACTAAATTGACGTGTACAATTGCTGAATGTAAACCTCCGAGTTTGGGAGAATTGGGTACCCATAAACCGGTTTAACCCTAACACTGGCTATTGACAGTGCCGGTACAAAGTCCGGCTAAACCGAGTTCCTATCGTTATCTATGTTCGTCTTTTGTCATTTTATTGTTTTTCTTGTGCAGTTCCCTGGTTGATTGTGACATGTGATTGTAATGTTCGGCCATTGTAAGTGTTTCCTGTTATCTTGCCTTCATTAATTCCGTATTTTTTTTCATTATATTGGGCCAGGTCCGCTTAATATACTAAATATTGCATCGGCCTGGTAACAAAGACATATAGAGCAAACATATCGGAAAAGTATAATATCATCATTGATAACGTACTCTTTTTTTAAAACAATGGCAGTAGAATACCGAAGGAACAAAGCACAAGATTACACAAATCAAAGTCCAGAGACAAGGCAAAAGCAAGAACACCAAAAGACGGAAGACCAAAGACACCATATGCCCACAAAACACACGAACATTACATATACAACACAAAAAACTAAAGCACTAACAGTGTGAACTCTCAATAAAACAAGAGTGACATCAGGTGCCCCGGAAGGGTAAGCATTCCTTTTCCTGCTCTGTGCACAGCACCCGTCACACTGTCAGTGGGTCAATCCAGGGTAAAGTCAAAACCGGTATTTTCAAATCAGGGAAGACGCGAATCTGGCTGAAAATGTCAGTTTTTATTTGTGACACTGACATTTTATATCTATCTATGATGTCGTGGTGACGGCCATAGAATTTCTGAAGGGACGAAAGTAACAAAGGCCGGACATATCCCTGACTCAGCAGTGTTTGTGACAGTGCTTTTGCTCTTTCCACAAAGTCACTGGATGTACTGCACGCTCTACAGTAACAAATTAATTGTGAAATATATACTCCATATGCTGGGGATGCAGGTATATTGCTAAAGAGAAATGGAAAGTTCACAATTGGAAAGTCAAAATCATCACGTTTGTCATATAATCTAGATTTCAGACGTCCATGTTCGTCAATGTACAACAAAAGGTCAAGGTATGAAGCAGAATCGGGTGTATCGGTTGTCTCTTTAATTTCAAGTTCACTGGGGTAGATACGATGTAAATATTCTTTAAATCTTTTGTTGTTAAGAGAAAGTACATCGTCTATATATCTGAAGCTGAAATTAAAAGTCTGGGCTAGCTGTTTTTGTTTCTGTTGTATCATCCCTTGTAAAAACTTTGTTTCATACGAAAAAAGGAAAAGGTCTGCTAAAAGTGGCGCACAATTTGTTCCCATAGGAATCCCTATTGTCTGTTGAAAAACGCGGCCTCCACATTCAACAAAAATGTTGTCGATCAAAAATTCAAGCATCTTAATCACGTCATTTTCACTGTATTTCTTGTTTGACTCAGTTTGGTTCTTTACAAAATATGTTTTATCTTTTCCTATTACCAGACAGGAATACCTGCGTTCTCCGTTTTTGGTACAAAAACATTGATGTATCAGATCGGAAATTACTGTTTTAAGTTTATTATGGGGAAGAGTTGTGTAAAGGGTAGAAAAATCAAAAGTTTGAATGCTATTGCAGTATGCGAGACTGTTTGAGGAGAGCTGTTCAAGGAGATTTTTGGAATTTTTAAGAATCCACATCTGATTCACGCCGCTCGTGGAATAGGATTTGTCGCAGTAGCTTTTTAGACAATCTCTAACTGCAGTCAGTAAAGTGGTAAGGAGTTTTGATAGGCTGATTGACTGAAAACTATTTGAAAAGAAATGAACTTAAAATATTCTATAACCAGCTTAAATTATTTTGACTGTTATGTATCCAGGTTTGATCTTTTTATCAACGCACTTTCGGGGATAATGTCGTATATGTCGTACATGTACCCTGTGTCTGTCCTTCTGTGTGTAATACTTTTCTTAAACTCCTACCTTTTTTTACTTAGGAATGGAATTTTGGTGTAGAATTGTCCGATATATTCTGTAGATGCGCAGTAATCTCGTAATTTCGGGGTGTTGGTGCGAACAAGAGGCTAAAGATGTCGATTTTTACACATGTAACATGTTACACACGAAATTCTCTTGCATTTTTAGATTAAGAGATTTAATTTTGTTTTGTTGCATATATTAATGTAGAAAAGATTACAGGAAACACTTACAATGGCCAAAAATTACAATCACAAGCCACAATATACCAGGAAACTGCATAAGAAAATTAATAGACAAAAGACAAACAGAGACAATAATAGAAACTCGGGATAGCCGGACGTGTTACCGGCTCTAGCAAGAGCTGGTGGGAAGGAAAACCGTTTTATGTGTATCCAAACTTCCCCTTTCGCTACTCCTTTTACCTGTAGTATAATAAACATACAAATAAAGCCCAATACAAGTAGATTACTAACACTTAGACCACAATCTTGAGAAGAAAGGAATAATACAAAAAGCAACTTAGTTTGTAAATGCGCAATAAACTTTGGGATTTTTCATGTGTTTTGGGGCATACAAAATGCCCGTAGATGATAATTTTGGACAAAGACCAAAAGATGTGGATTTTGAAACACGTGGCTTGTGACTCAAATTCTTTCTACATTTTTTTATTTAGGGATTAAATCTTTATGCAGAATTGTTGCATACATTGTGTAGAGCTGCAATTAGCTTTCGGAATTTCGATTCCCACTTTTGTTAATTTCCTGAAAATCTTTAACACTTATATTTTTGAAATGGAGCATATAATCGAATATTAAAGCAAATTTTGAATACTTTGAATGTTAAAATGTAATTCAAAGTCCCCAAGACATTTGTTTTCAATAATGACTAGTAACTATACGTTTAAGAATTTGTTTCGATTATGACAAACATTAAAGGTAATTAGATTTCAAAAATATTCGATTTCAATTTGATAAATTTTATTTGATAAGGACATACCTTTTCACCAATTCGATTTCAATAATGTTCGATTCCATTTTTGGTAAATTTCCTGTAAGTTTCAAAGACCACTTTTTTTAAGTATTCTACATTGCCACCTTACCTTTGAAATTTGCTTAGATTATGACAAACATTTTCACCTATTTAATTTAAAAAATAATTGATCATAATTTTGGTAAATTTTCCTGAAGGTCTCAAAGTCAGAGTAGTTTTTTAAGTGGAATTTTCCTTGAAACCATACTTTTTTGAATATATTATGTTGAAATCAGTCATTTACAATCAAGGGACTTCAAAAAATAAAAAAAAAATACCAAAGATGCATACAAAACAGTAAATTGCGGTTCTAATTGATTCCAATTTTTGTATATTTCATTTATCAAGGACAGCGTATTTTTTTCAATTCTACCTACAGAAAACCCTTTTTAACAGATTTTGTTTAAATCAATCATTTCAAATAAATGGAAGGACAACAAATATGATTACAATTTTGTAAAATTCTACAAACTCTAAAAGACATGATTTCATTGAATGCCCCATATTTAGCAAATACCATGATAAATATATTTTAGTTTACCTAAATATCTTTTTAAGAAATTATGGAGAAATGATCACCTGCAAGTGACAGGATAAAAAACAGACGAAGAGCCAAATTTATTGTCGTGATCTACATAACATTGACATTGTAACTTTTAAATTTCAAACTTTATCTTCATTCATGTTTCTTGTTAGCCTTTCTTTCTTAGCATATGTTTGTATTATGATTCTTTACAAATATTTCGATTGTTTTGTTAATTTATAAACTTATTCTCATTTAGTCAAATAGCAAAATACCGAAATTATTGTTTATTTATCAATTTCGACAGTTATGTCTCTTAAGGGCAGATGAAATCAAAACACTTGGAAATCCATCAACACAAATATATGTTCAACCTGAAAATGCACAAAGTACCTATAGGATCTAAATAGAAAAGCCAAAATGATTTCAAGACAGAGCTATGCAGGAGGGGATATTCCTTAGTTTTGAACAAAGTTTTGTTAAATTTAGATATGCAAGTTTTCAAATGAAATCGATTTTTGGACCAGGACCAAAGTACTGGCTACTGGGTTGATGAATACCCTCAGTGACTAACAGTTCACAAGCAGACGGCAAGAATAAAAATGTCTTTTAGCTTAGCTATTGACCATATGTATGGAACGTTTTGCTTGCATAATTTTTTCCAATGATACTCGTTCGACTCGACTATAATATGAAAAAGTATTATAGCTATTTGGAGCTCCTAAACGAAAAATGAAAAAAAGAGGCTACACCACTTTTCCACTTTTCCCCTTATTTTACTTCTTCGGGGAAGCAATTTTGCAAATACATTTAATTGCATGAAGAGCTGTTTCAACATACCTTTTTAGATGAATAAATAGTTTTTCATTGTGTAAAAGATTAATTGGAATTTTCAAACTTTTTCATGCCAGTTTCAACCACTTTTTTTGCAATTCAAGAGAATGTATGTAGATTTTTACAAATTTTGAAAATGTTCGTAAAAATTTTAAAAAGAACATATTTAGTACCATAAGAGGAAAAAAAATACAAATGAAAACTAACTACAATATGCAGGTTCTAATATTTTATTCTCTATACAAAAAATGGATTTGGTTCATGGTGTCCATCAAATTTTATTTCCTACCCAAACTCTGTGCAATTGCTTGAGTGCCCCTGCTTTCTTTTTTAATCATTTTGATTTATGTTGTAGCTTCTTCCACGAAAATTTAAATATTACATGCATTAGTGGTGAAACATGGTGATTTAGTTGTGCTCCTAGGCAAAATGATATATGCAGGTTGTTGCTATGGATTGTTATGTATAATAAAGATGAATATATCTTTTATATGTCGAATATATCTTTTTGGGCATATGCAGAAAATATATTAACAGTATCTTCGGTATTTTGTTATTTATTATCACTTGGCCGATGCCTCTGCTGGTAGACTGTTAGTCCCAGAAGTCAGTACTTCCGTAATAACCGAAAACCCATTGTATTGAAACAACGGCAGTAGAATACCGAAGGAATAAGGGAAGTGAAGATTACAAAAATCAGAGTCCAAAGACATGGCAAGAACGGAAAAACAAAGACAAACCAAGGACGTGAGACAGCCACAATGCACGAAAATAAAAAAGACGACATTAAGAACTAAGGCACTCATAGTGTGAACTCCCATGAAAACTGGGAGTGACATCTGGTGCTCCGGAAGGGTAAGTATGTCCTGCTCCACTAGTGGCACCCGTCACACAATTAGCGAGTCAATCCAGGGTCGAGTCAAAACTGGATATGTCAAATACACGAAGACTTGAAATCTAGTTGAAAATTTCCGTTTTCATTTTCGACACAGACACGTCAAATCTGTCAATGATGTCATGGTGACGGCCATAGAATTTCTGAAGGGATGAAAGTAACAAAGGTTGAACAAATCCCTGACTAAGCAGCTTTTAGGACAGTGTTTTACTCTATTTAAAAAATCACTGTATACACTACATGCTCGGCAGTTTCGAATCAATTGTGAAATGTACACCCCATATGCTGGAGAGGTAGGTATATTGCTGCTCAGAAAGAGAAAGTTCACAATTGGGAAATTAAAGTCATCACGTTTGTCAAAGAGCTTAGATTTCAAACGTCCATCCTCGTCAATATATATCAAAAGATGTAAGTACGAAGCTGAAGTAGGTGTATCAGTAGTCTCTTGAATTTCAAGTTCTTTGGGATAGATCTGGTATAAATATTCCTTCAATTTTTGATTATTTAAAGAAAGTACTTCGTGTATGTAGCGGTAGCTGAAATTAAAGGACTAAGCTAAATGTTTTTGTTTTTTCTGTCAGCCCTTGTAAAAACTTTGCCTCGTACGAGAAAAGAAAGGGATCAGCTAAAAGTGGCGCGCAGTTAGTCCTCATGGGAATCCAGATTGTCTGCGGAAAAACGCAGCCCCAAAATTCGACAAAAATGTTGTCTATTAAAAATTCCAGCATCTTGATTACGTCATTCTCTGTGTAATTCTTGTTTGACTCAATGTAGTTCTTAACGAAATATGTTTTGTCTTTCCCTACTACTAAATAAGTGTATCTGCGTTCTCCGTTTTAAGTGCAGAAACATTGATGAAATTCTTGATATGCCTTCATCGCATTTCAAAGGTTGATTAACTTAATTCAAAGTGAATGAAAAGTCTAGAGAAGTTCGATTTCCCGCCAAAATTTCGGACGTTTAAATCTCAAAAAGGACCACACTGACCTATCAATATTTTTTGCTTAAAATGATGTATGATCCATATTCTAATAAATAGAATAATAATTTTAAATCCTTGATTTAATAAACTTGGGGAGTGACCATCCTTAAGGGTAGTCGAGATAAGAAATTATCCATAATTTGAAGAAAAGGGACAAAAATGACCCTTATAATCCATACTCCTTTAGTATTAGTACAATATGACATACTTTAGTTTCGGTATATTCTTATTTACCCCAAAACAAATACTGAAACAAGCATTTGTTTCATGTAATGCATTATTATTTTTTAAATTTCATTGGAGTAAAGCCATGAAATGAAAAATTCAAAAACCATCTAAATTGGAAGAAGAAAGCATGCAGTTTCATGGCTAAACACTGGTTAATTGATTTGACAAATAAAATTTCTGAAGATTTTTATTTATTTTTAGCGGGTCATAATTATATTAAAGTGAAAAAAACAACAAAAAGAAAAACGACAGATTACTTGACATGGGTCATGTAAACGTATGAATCAATAAGATTTGATTAAAACAATTCAAATGGCTGAATTCGTAAAATATTCGTTCTTTGAAAGCATTTTTTATATAATATAATCCATTTTTATCGATTGTGTAGATTGGTTCACATATTGAAGTAAAGGCCCGCCCAACATTTCACCAAAGAACGTCCAATGTACTCGCAGAGATGATGGACAAGTGAAAATGATTTGCGTCATTCACACATTTACTTTGGGTATATAAGATAATATCTTGTAAACAACTTCACGGAAATACACATTCTGCAGCAGTAAGAGAAAAAGAAGTCTCCTTCAGCATTTTTGCAAGATGTCGATTGTGTTACCAAAATTTTCTGTTACTGTCGATAGGGAGGCTGCAGTAACACCTAATATGTTTAGAGACCTAAGAATGGAGATGAACGGACGTGACATTGGCCATGGATGGACTGTGCTTACCACTGACTCATGGGCTATTCAGAACAAGTAAGTAATCATTGTAATTTTGAAAATACAATAATTTGTTGTATTTTCTATCATAGAAGCAAATTTTCACATCCTGTCTTTTTACTATATATTAGGTTCACGACATCAAGTAAAATACATTCTACTGTTAACTAAACACATGTAACAATAATAGTGATTATTCTTATGTACACAAACGAAAGCATTATTGTCGAAAATCAATTTGCAGATTCTATAAACAATTTAAATCCTAAAAAAATGGAAGATAGAATGTATTTTGAATATGTCGAACAGAAAAATGTTACAGATAAAAATGCCAACAAATATTCGAAAAATTGAGTCAAATCTCGTTTTATTCTTATTTATTTAAATCGTCGAGGGCCTAACAGTATCGGGGGTGAAATTCACTACAGCATGGTGCATTTTATATTTTATATTCGAAATATTCAACCTCTTAATCGAACGTTAATGGATCAAACATCAAAGGGACCGATGAAAACAGATCGAGCTAGAGGGGTTGTTCAACTTTAATTAAATTTGAACAAAGGGCCATTGAAGTGCTACAGAGAAAAATTTCCTGAAACCTAAGGAGTATCTGCCAGCTGTACAGCTATGTTCTTAGCTTAATTTGGCTTTTCCCTGAGACTTTTTTTTTTTTTTTTTTTGGTTATTTGTTCTGTAACAGATATTTCAATGTTTAAGACTATGATCTTTAAAATGTGCCTTGAAAACAGCTTATTTCTAAGGACATTTCTCAACCTTGTGTATTTACTGTTTTTTTTACTCCCAGAAATGCTTTTTACGGTTGATGAACTATTTTAATTGTTTTACACTATATCTAGTTAAGTTGTCTGGATAGTAATCAGCAAAAAAAAATTTACAGATTTTTTTTCTTTTTNTTTTTTTTTTTTTTTTTTTTTTTTTTTTTTTTGTTATTTTACCTTACTAATAGATAACATGGTGGATTCTGCTAATTTATTTTTTAAAAAAGCTTTCATGTAGTTGTTAGTTGCCTAAATGTATGCAAAGGACTCTTATGTTACCTAAGGTTATATATAGTTTTCAGAGCTTAGAGTACTTGTATTGTTTATAATATTTTTAACACATAATACGATGTGATAATTACCTATATGAATATTTCAAGGTTTTAAGAAATGCTCCATACTTTAAGAAATATTTTTAGAAAAATGCTAGATAAATATAAATATATGTCTTTTACCTTAATTTCTTTTTCAGAAGTTCTGGGGGAATGATCATCTGCAGGTGAAAGGAGGAAACACAGACAAAGAGCCAAATTTTCTGTCGTAATCTCCAAAGTATTGACATTGTAATTTATCAATTTTAAACTGTTTCTTTATTTATGTTGCTTCCTATCTTTTTAATCTTTTTATGTGTCTATATTATATCATTTTAAAAGTATTGCGTTTGTTTTTGTTTATTTTTAGACTCATGCTCAGAAATTTAAGAGACTCGTTCTTTTTTACAATTTTCCGTCACGATTTTTGTTGGCTCAAGTTCGGTGACATTCTCTGACAGACACCAAATCTCAAGGAATGTACATGATTGTGTACAAAATAACGGCAGTAGAATATTGATATAGGAAAGCACAAAATAACATAAATCGAAGTTACAAGGCAGAAAGCAAACACACAAGAAGACGGAAGACCAAAAACACCATATACGGTCAAGGATATTTTGTATTTAAAAAAATTGTGAACGAACACAAATCTCTTTTATATATTTTACCCATCAGCTATCAAACTACAAACATTATCTTCAACAATGTTTACCTATGTTTCATTTTCAAATACTATTAGCAATTTTCAAATGGATATTTCCCTAAGCGTCTTGATATTTACAAAAACATTTTAGGACTTGTCTTGGTCTGCGTAATTTATTCAAGAAACACAACTTAAGTAAATTCAGTACACTGAAGAGACATAAGTTGTCGAAAGGGTCATATGCAGAAAGTTATTTTTTCTTCGGTATTTTATAATGGTGTAGGTATACATAGGGTTTAGTCTAAATGCCTGAAATATTGTTCAGAGGTATGACCATTCTTCGCTACAAATTTATAAAATAGAATTTTTGTTGCAATACGTAGTATGCTCTTGACTAAGTACTAGGATAAACATTTGTCAGTAGATCATAGATCAGATACTTTGAAAAACAGCTGCAGTAGACAAACAAAAAGTACCGCGATAATAAAAATGTAGAAAAGTGTGAAAACTAAGTAGTATCCCCTCTTGCCTAGCTCTGTCTTTACCCAATTTTGACTTTTTTTATTTAGATCCCATTGGTTATTGGTTCTCTGTTAGCTTTTACAAATATTTCGGTTTGTGGATGTTTTGATCTGATCTGCACTAAGAAGACATAACTTATCGAAATTGTAGAATCTAAATTTAGAGTGACTTCATAATTTTGTTATTTAAAACTTAAGGTTACAGGTTAAACTCTTATGAAAACCTTGAGTGACAAGGGTGCCACAAAAGTGTAAGCATGCTCTGCACCATACACGGTATTCTTTATGCCTTCAGCGAATTGCATGGCTTTTCAGTGACATTTACTTGTAATACAATAAAAATAGTTAATCCCCATGATTTAAAAAAATCAAATTTGGAGTTTAATAGAGTGTAGGTCCTCCTCTGTCTCATTTTTCATCTTTGTCTCGTTTGATTCATGGGTGTTGACTCTTTGTCGAAAAGCTTTTAATACCCTCAGATTTCGCAACCTTTTGGACTGTCTGTCTTTGTATTTTCTTGTAGAGCCTTCTACTGCATATGTACTGCAAGTTTTTAAAGTTTTCGAATTCTCCTAGCTGTTTTGGGCCTCAAGATTTAACATTTATCTGTTCTTAGGCTTGTTACCTGATTTTGTTCTGCTAATCTATCTGTAAACGCAAATGAGTATAGAACAGTTATCCTAAACATAACCCAAAGATAATTGCAGAACAGGAAGATGAAAAGACAACAAAGAAAAGAAAATAGCAACAGACATACAGATGAATAACAAAGACCAATATGAAAATCATTGGCAAGATCAGGTCCATAGGTAGAGTAAGTATCTCCTGCTCCTTATAAGACGCTTACCTTGTTGAACATCTCAAATCCGGTAGTAAAGTCAAATCCGGTAGTAAAGTCAAATCGGGGAGTGAAGTAAAATCCGGCAGTGAAGTCAAATTCGGTAGAAGAATCTGAAGCTTTTAAAAACAATGTTTTGTCACCCGAGAAAGAGATATCCAATAACGATCAATAATGAAAACAGTCATCAAAATTTTAATATGCAAATTTGGAAAATCATCCACAAATTGTTGAAAGGATAATTTTGCGAAAGATCAGTGCAATCTGCTTGTTAAGTCTTTGAAGTAAAGGACAGGAATGCGATTTCGCTATTAACATTTCCTTTGTAACATTATTTGGTTCCTACCTTTTTCATGTAATTTACATTTGAGTCACAATTGGCTCTATTTTTCGACAATCCGACAACTTTGGCATATTCAAATAAAATAACTGACTGTTTAGACATATAGAATCTATAACTGCAACGACATTTCTACACTAGAGATAAGTAAATTTTTAAAATTGTCAAACTCGAAGCTTGCCGAAATTTTGAAGATTTATTGGTCGAGAGTGTAAAAATGTCGTTTCTAACGAGATACGGTTGTGGATTTTATTTTTGTAATGATTTCAAGGAGATTTTGGACATAAACATCACCCCTTTTTTTCATGATCCGAAATAAATGTGTTCTTTGAGCGTGACGTCATCAGATATGGTCGCCTTTTCTCATTACGTTACAATGGTAAAGTTAGAAAACGGCAATCACATTGCCGTCACAATTCAATTTTTTTAAAGCACTTGCCGAGAACAATATTCTCTCTAGTGAGGAAAAACGCATTTCTCCCACTGTCCAGGAAACGTGAAAACGACAGAAATTAGATCTGTTTATGGTAGTGACTGGTATGTTTAAAATATTGCTAAGCAACAAAGGGCTAACCTAAACAACAAAAACTGTCATATTCTCTACATTTAATATAAGGGTAATCAAGATGAGAAATTATCAATAATTTGAAGAAGAGACCAAAAAAATGGCCCTTTAAATTCCTACTTCTTTAGCATTAGAATAACGTGGCATTCATGAGTTTCGGCATTTTGTTATTTATCCCAAAGCAAATACCAAAACAAGCATTTGTTGCATGTTTATCATTATTACTTTTATAATTATGATAGGAGGAAAGCCATAAAAATAAAAATGCAAAAACCATCTAAATTTGACAGAGAAAGAATGCAGTTGTACTGCTAAGTTTGTGTTTTAACACTTGTAAATTTATTTGACAAATAAAATTTCTGAAGATTTGTATTTATTTTTAGCGGTCATAATTTTATTAAATTGAAAAAAAAACAACAAATAAGAAACACCTCAGATTACTTTACATGGGTCATGAAAAATTCTGAATCAGAGGCTCTAATAGCAATGAAGGGATATGGAGTAAATGCAAGTGAGATAAAATCTCTACAAATATAGGTAAAACACAGCAATGGGAACAACGCTTTTATTGTTGTTCTTCATCTTCATCTAATAACACCTGATATGTTTAGAGAACTAAGAATGGAGATGGACGGACGTGACTTACCATATATTGTGTTTTGAATATGTCGAGCAAAAATGTGTTTCAGAAAAAAGTCAATAAATATTCGAATAATTGAGTCAAATCTCGTTTTATTTTGATTTCTTTAAATTGTTGAAGTCATATCAGCATCAGGGATGAAATTCAATACAGCTTTGAGCATTTTGTTATATATTTTTTTTTTCATCATATTCAAAACCCAAATTTATCCTCTTAGTCGAACTTCAATGGCACGAACACCAATGGAACCGATGAAAATAGATCGACCTTTAATTGAATTTGAACAAAGGGACTAGAAAATTGCTTCGAGACATCCATCTTAATTGAGCTATTTCAGTCCGAGTCATTGAAGTTCTACTGAACTTCTACTAATAGAGGAAAATAAGTCCTGAAACCTAAGGAGTATCTCCTGGCTGCACAGCTCTGTGCTTAGCTTATTTTGACTTTCCTAAATCTTTTTGTGGTTATTTGTTCTCTAAGTGTTTAAGATTATGATCTTAAAAAATGTTACTCGAAAACATCTTATTTCAAACGGCAATTCTCAACATTGTTTTTACTGAAACTTTTTCTTAATTACCTGGCATGTTTTTTTATTCTATCTCATTTGATCTGCACTAAAGCAACTTAAGTTGTCTGAATGGTAATATACAGAATCTACGTTTACAGTATTTAGTTTTTAGTTATTTATTTATTATTTTTTTTTGTTCTTTTTTAATTTTTTTGTTTGTTTGTTTGTTGTTTTTTTTTTGTTTGTTTTTTTGTTTGTTGTTTTTTTACTACCTTATAGGATACCATGGTTGATTCTCTTATTTGATGTTTTAAAAAAGTTGTCATCAACACAAGTTGTTAGTTGTCTAAATATATGCAAAAGACTCTTATGTATCTGAAGGTAATATTTTCATTTAGAGCTAACAGTACATGTTACAGTACACTAACAGTACACTTTGTTCAATTACTATTATCTAAATGTATGCAAATTCTAAAACCAAAGGATTAACTTCCTCCATCGTAGTTTTGTCCTTAGCTATAATACTGATTATTCGGATTTCGTTTGGTTTTCTGCATTTTAAACATTTTTTTTTGAAATAATGCATTTTAAACATTTTTTGAAGTTATGGATTTCCTTTGTTTGGGTTCTAGTGCTGCTGATGAGGAATTAATTTCTGAAATGGCCATACAGCTCATTAAAATTATTGCAGTTGGAGTTGACATATGTGTTATGGTCTCATGTTCATTTACTCCATATCCTTTCGTGAAATATGTACTATTTATATGTTTAACATATGATACGATGTGATAATGGCCTAAATAAATATTTCAAGGTTTTCATAATTGTTCCATACTCTTAGAGATATTTTAAGAAATGTGCTAGATAGATATAAATATTCGTCTTTTACCATCTGCAAGTAAAAGAAGGAAAAACAGATGAAGAGCCACATTATCTGTCGAAATCTCCATAGTATTGACATTGTAATTTATCAATTTTAATCAGTTTGTTAAGTTATGTTGCTTCCTATCTTTTTCATCTTTTTATGGGTCTATATTATATACTTTTAAAAGTATTGCGTTTGTCTTTGTTTGCTCAGAAATTTAAGAATGTTGTTCTTTCTTTCAACTTTCCGTCACGATATTTGTAGGCTAAAGTTCGGTGTCATTTTCTGACAGACACCAAATCTCAAGGAATGTACTTGATAATGTCTAGTTGTACAAAACAACGTCAGTAGAATATCGATAGAACAAAGCATAAAATAACATAAATCGAAGTCTGGAGACAAGGCAAAAACATGAACACCAGAAGATGGAAGACCAAAGACACAACATAC
Source organism: Modiolus philippinarum (assembly GCA_002080025.1). Lineage (NCBI taxonomy): Eukaryota > Metazoa > Mollusca > Bivalvia > Mytilida > Modiolidae > Modiolus > Modiolus philippinarum. The sequence continues at coordinate 72,276 of MJUU01067208.1, read as the reverse complement.
CCACAAAACACAAACACAACACTAAAATCAATTGCACCACATACCCACAAAACACAAACACAACACCAAAAACAATTGCACCACTTACCCACAAAACACAAACATAACACTAAAAACAATTGCACCACATACCCACAAAATACAAACACAACACTAAAAACAATAGACGAGTTTCCAATTGGTAAATTTTCTCGGAAATTTTGACGTCACAATAAAGATTTTTTTGACCTCACCATGTTACGTGACGCAATTTACTCCGATGGACCCCAGGTCGATCGGGCCAATTCATTCATAGAACGAATTTGGAAATTCGTCTTTTTTATTTCAAGAAATGTTTAACTATCTTACATACGCTCACTAGAAATTTTGTAATTAAAAATATTATGAACTAACACAAATCTCTTTTATTTTTTTGTACCATACAGCAATCAAACTCCAAAGCATTATTTTTCACAATTTGTACTTGTGTTTCTTTTTTTAAAAAACCTATAACATTTTTACATGGCTTTTGCTTAAGTGTCTGAACATTTACAAAAACATTTTAAGACCTTCCTTCGTCTGCGTTATTTATTGAGGGAACTAAATTTCAGTTTATTGTTTATTCTATACTGAAGAGACATTAATGGGTCATATGCAGAAATTTCATTTTGTTTGTGTTTAATTATTATAAATAGGTTTTATTGCAGTTGGAGCTTACATGTGTGTTATGGTCTCATCTCCATTTACTCAGTATCCTTTCGTGAAATATTTAGTGTAAATGCTTGTCTAAATTGTTCGGAGGTATGACCACTTTTCACTACAAATTTATAAAATGTGTGTGCAACACGTTTAATGTTGTTGAGCAGTAAGTCCTAGGATAGACATTCGTCAGTAGATCAAAGACCTAAAACAAAAAGTACGGCGATAATAAGATGGCAATAAGAGCCAAAGCAAAATCGAAAATTTCACAGTTAAGTGCTAAAATATCCAGAAATATAGACAGAAATTTTGGTATTTTAATTTGTTATTGAAAACTTACTTGTAGGATGAACTCTTATGAAAATCAAGAGTGGCGTTGAATGCTCCAAAAGGGTAAGAATGCTCTGAATCATACACGACATTCATCATGCATGGCTTTTGACTGACATTTACTTGTAGTACAACAAAAATACTTACTCTCCAAGATAACGATTTTTATTAAATCAAATGTGGAGTTTAAAAGGATAAATGTGCTCTTCTGTCCCATTTTTCATCTTTGACTCGTTTGCTCCATGGGCGTTGACTCTCTGTTCCAAAGCTTTTAATACCCTCATATTTCCAAAGCCTTTTGGGCCTTCTGTTTTTAAATTTTTTTGTAGAACGTCCTAATGCCACTTAACTATATGCTTTTTAAAGCCTTCAGTTTCTCCAAGCTGTTTTGGGCCTCAAGATTTCACATTTTTCTGTTCCGCTTGTTACCCAGTTTTTTGCCAATTTATCTATAAACTTAAGTAGGAAGAGAACAGTTATCAACATAGCAAAAAAATAGCAACACACATACAGAAGAATAACAACGATCAATGTTAAACAACTGGCGAGATCAGATCCATATGCTGAGTAAGAATCACCCTCTTCGTATAAGACATTACCTTGTTGAACGGTTCATATCAATTCGTAAAGTCAAATCCGGCAGTGAAGTCAAATCTGGTATAGGAAACATTAATCTGAAGTTTTAAAAAGAGAAATATATGTTTTCACCTTAGAAAAAGATATCCAAAACGACCCATAAACGAAAAAGTCATCCAAATTTTAAATCTAAGACATCATCAACAAGTTGTTGAAGGGATAATTTTTAGAAAGATGAGTGTAATCTGTTTGTAAAATCTTTGAATTTGAGGAGAATTAAACTCATCACAAGACTTTTTCCATTGTATCCTCTTTTGGTTCCTATATTTAACCCTTTCACTTTTTATTTACATTTGTGTCACAACTTGCTCTGTTTTCGATAATCCGACAGATTTGGCAAATTTAAAATAAAATAACTGAATATTTTAGACACCTAGAATCCACAACCACAAGGAGTGGAAAAAGACATCTCTACACTAGAGAAAGATAAATTTTCAAAATTTTTAAACGCGGGACTTGTCAAGCGTTTAATATATTTTAATATTGAACTATCGAGAGTGTAGAAATGTCGTTTCTTACGTTATACGGTTGTGGATTTTATTTCTCTAAAGATTTCAAGGAGATTTTGGACAAAAACATGACCCTTTTCTGATGATCCGAAATAAATGTGCTCTTTGAGCATGAAGTCATCAGAAATAGTCGCCTTTTTTCATGACGTCACAATGGTAAAATAGGAAAATGGCAAACATATTTGACGTTATAATTGAATTTCAATAATGCCATTCCAACAACAACATTCTCTCTAGACAAGAGAAACGGATTTGTCTTGCTGTCCAGAAATAAAGAGAGTATATTTTTTATTTCATTGATTAACAGCGTTAATTTCCATTCATTTTACCAAGACCATCAATAGTATTGCTTTAAAATAACCATTAGAGGAACGCACAGATTGACACCCAAAATCTTATGATTGCACTTAGTTTGTCTTATAAAACATGTTTATGTTAGGACATGTGGTTTTATTATCACCTCTTTTCACCCTAGCCTCTTGATTAGCGACATTAATACCAACTCGAACTATTATTTAAACCTCACCAATCACTTATGATATATAAAGTGTCGAAATGCGCATATATAGAAAATTAATATACAGTAACATGGGTAACTTCGGTAATTTTTTTATTAATTACCACTGGGCCGATGCCTTTGCTGGTGGACTGTTAGTCTCCGAGGGTATTCACCAAACCAGTACTCAATACTTCGGTGCTGACACGAAACCGATTGTTTTGAAATTTGCAATATCTAAATTTTGCAAAATTTTGATACTAAGGAGTATCTTCCTTATGCATAGCTCTGCCCTTTGCCGAATTGGAATTTTCTATTCAGATCCTTTTGGTTCTCTTTTAGCTTTAACTTGTTTTGGTTAATGAACTTCCAAATGTTTTGGTTTGATTTGCAATGATGAGACATAAGTTGACGAAATGCACATATGCAGAAAAAAAATTTAGAGTAACTTTTGTATTTTTTCTTGTATCTTAGATTTGAAGCTAAAAGAGAACCAAAAGGATACTAGTAACTCCATGATATTGGAAACAAAATAAGCAATAAAGAGGAAAATATATACCAACTATGAAAAAAAGGAAACCGTTCTTAAGGATGGTCACTCTAAGATTTTTGATACTGTCTGACTTTCGGGATTGTCCTATTTTATCTAGCATGATGTATTTAAAAAATGCACAGTGACCATCCACTCTCCTTTTAAAATATGATTGTATATATTTTCAATAGAGTTGAAATGAAAAGTCTACAGAAGTTCAGATTCCCGCCAAAATTTTGGCGTTTAAATCTAAAAAACGACCATACTGGCCTATCAATATTTTGGCTTAAAATGATGTATGACCGATATTCTAATAAAAAGATATTGATATAAATTCCTTGATATTACAGACTTCAGGAGTGACCATCCTAAATGCATCATACTATTTTTCTGTACCTTGATTCTTCCAGGGCCTAGTATATAGGGTCATCAGTTGACTGTGCTCATCGGTGGTGCATAGATTAAGGCAAAGATGCACTTAAGTCAAATCTACGATCGATGCTTAAATTAATCATACTGAAATACTTAAAACTAGTTATAAAATACAAAAATACCGAAGTTGCAGAAAAAACAGTAAATTTCGTTATCCTGTACACGTGTTTCAAGGAGTAACCTCTCATCAGCAGCAATATGGAAAGCAATAATCCAAAAGTAGTCAAAAACGAAGCACTCATTACCAAATAACGTCGAAATAGGAGGCCAAATCCAGAACCAAGGACATCTACCGAGTGCCATACAAGGAATGTAGCCTAAGTATTTTTAAGGGGTTTGAATTTTGAAAAAAACAGTCAATTTCTATAAAACGCAAGGTAAACTTTTCATGTCAGACAAGTCTGACTATTGGGTTAGTGAATACCCTCGGGAATCCCTGGTCCACCAGCAGTGGTATCGACCCAATGGTTTCAAAATACAAAAAAACCGAAGTTGCAGAAAAAACAGTAATTTTCGTTATGTTGTACACGTGTTTCAAGGAGTAATCTCTCATCAGCAGCATTAAAATCAAATAATATGGAAAGTAGTCAAAAAAGAAGCACTCATTACCAAATAACAACGAAATAGGAGGCCAAATCCAGTACCAAGTTTGAAAATTGTTTACTTAAATAGGTCATATGATAAAGCCTTTCTCTCATTTTAATATTAAAACAATGTCCTACAATATTTTACGAAAGGATATGGGGTAAATGAACATCAGACCATAACACATATGTTAACCCCAACTGCAATAATTTTAATGACCTGTATGGCCAGCTCGGAAATTAATTCCTCATCAGCAGCACCAGAACCCAAACAAAGGAAATCCACAATTTCAAAAAAAATGTTCAAAATGCACAAAACCAAACGAAATCCGAATAATCAGTGATACCAAATACAGCTAAGGACAAAACTACGATGGAGGGAGTTAATCCTTAGGTTTTAAAATTTATATAAATTTCGATAAAAGTAATTTAACAAAGTGTACACATGAGATAGTATTCCCCAATTTCCTACTCAGTCCCGTCCTACATATTTTTTTAATTATTTTTTAGACCCACCTTCAAATTTACAATCATTTCCCATTGTTAATTAACTGATGATTCATATAAGTACCACGAGTGCTCATATAAAAAGTTACTGAGCATATGAAATTTTTTTGGTGAAGGTAATTCCAACCTTAGATTTCTGACATTTTGTCAGATATGTGGACATCTGTGTCTATTTCAATATAATAACATGATTTTGTCCATGAACACAAACTTTTAATGATATTCTAGTATTCTAAATAACAAATACCAAAGTAATAAAAGCATGTACCTTTTTGACAAAATTTTAAGAAACTGACATTACTCTTTTGCTTAATTTTCAAGACTTGCAGATATCGAAACATAGTTTATGAAATTCTAGAAAATTACGTTTCCCGCCAAATTCAATTGCTCGTAGCTCCAGGCGAAGAATATGACCCTAATATTTTAATTGGTTTATTGTCAACCTTTCATTAAGTCCTACTAGTTTAAAACACTTTTATGAAATTTTCATTTATTTTATCCAAAGATGGTACCTTTCTTGTTACTACTCGTGATAACAAGTTAAAAACTCAAGTTAATCATGCTTAAAACTTATGTCCACTTGTTTTAAAACCGTGCGCTGAATCAAAGATATTTTGTTAACTTATTATAAAACTCCTGAACTTAAGTTAAAAACTCATGCGTAAAATTCGAAATTTAATACACAGAGACCATAGCGCATATCCTAAAGGTACCTAAGAATGAAATCACCAGCGGCTAAAGTCCAAATAATGAAAAATAGCAAATTTACTGTAAAGTAAGTCTTTAATGATGCTTACAAATAATCTATTCTATTGACGACCAGAATGATGAAACAAGCTAAATAATTCTAAAACATGTAGAAAACTTTGGAATGTAAAAAAGTGGAAATTTTCGCGTGGGGCATTTTTGCTATATTTGCGATGAAGCAAAATGCGTGAAAGTTTCCTGTCCACGTTTACAGTATTCTACCGACGACCAGTCAGTTTGATAAAACAATATAGAAGATTAATTCCGAAATATTCATAATTCAAAAGACTGTTGTACAGCTGAAGAATAGGAAGAAGCAACTTCAGTGCAATTTCTTCAAGCTTTGAGAAGCACATAAACGCATTTAATCTCTCATTAGCAACATTAGATAGATTAATGCTTTGTTATCAAGGAACATCGAATTTCAGAAACACTTCATATATACATGTACTTATCAAAAAAAAGAAACGTCCACCTATTATAATCCTCAATATGTTTTCTGATATGGGTGAAAGAACTAAAATTAATGCTGTATACTTCGCAGAAAAACTATCTTTATTCGTTTGTTGCATTTCTGTTATGACAGACTTTAGTCGGCGCTAATGAGAGATATTTTCGGAAACAGTGGTCAAAATTTTTTTCCGGAGTTCAACATTAGGTCAATGGCGGTCGGAATTACACTTACAATCAGTACATTCTTTTAAAAATGAGATTAACATTACTCGAAGAATCTATTATTTATAAAACAAAATAAAGCTATACTGCCATCAGGAAAGTAAGCTTTATGTAGTCCTTAAATGTGTTAAAATACATCGAACTCACACCAAATTACCATTAATGTCTATAACATGAACCCCTTTGCCAAAATCTTCACACATAATTGAAAAGTATATGATGACATTTAAACCACAAAACTCGCCTATCAATTAATTAAATTTAGTTTTTTCTTGTTAACAATGGATAACGTAAAGAGTTATATTTTTTATATTCCAATATAGAAATAGAAAATCAACGCTGGAATACTGAAGTTCTTGAACGACAACACAACGTTCTTCAACAAAAACCACGATAAATACATTCCACTAAATGTGCTTTCAGGTGTAATTAAGGGAAATAGTGATGAAGACCTAAAAAAAAGTAAGTTTTGATTGTATAATGAAATATTTTCTGTCAAAACATAATTTTTATATCTTAGGGGGCGATCATTTGATTTTAGGTGGGGGGGACGCTTGGACGGCTTTGCCAAGAAAATTAATTTATTTTCATGAAAATTTCGAACAAATTATTCATTTGCTTTCACCAAATGTCACATAAAGTAACTCATTTGAATTTTCAATAAAATTTTCATTCATCAAGTCAAAATTAATTTATTTAACTAGGATCAAAATATTTATTTTCACTGGCATTAAGATTAGAAATTATCTATTTACCAATTCAAAAATGATATTGTAATGATTTAAACCTTTATTTCTAAATTTCAATTTAACCAAAAAGTTTGACAAAACAAATTCTCTGTGATCAGTCCATTCAAAAATGGTTCAGTGAGATGCATAATGCATCTCTTGGTGTTTAAAAATACAATAAATACTAAAGTTGCATAAAAAACGGTAAAATCCGTTATGCTGTACACGTGTTTCAATGAATAACCTCTCATCAGCAGCAGTTAAATCAAACAATATGGAAAGCCATTATCCAAAAGTAATAAAAAATACGAATTTGGACTTGAAAACTATTTAACAAGACCAACTGAAAATCACAGAATTTGGATAACAAAATGAGAATTTCGTATTTACGTTTTCCTATTGAAACATGTCATTGATATAGTATGCCTCGAGAAGAGCGCTTTGTCATCTTTGTAACTCAAATCTTAAAGGTGATTAATACCATTTTCTTTTTTGTTGTACTAATAATAAAATAGTCAGACTTAGGGATAAATATTTGCCCCGCAATTACTGTATTTACCCAAAACATCAAAAACTTTATAAACTATTTTCAATATCTAATAAAGAAATATTCAAGAGACTGTTAAAAGATAAATGTATTCCTGGGGGTGGTTTTGCTGGGAACCTGAAAATCTTATCAATTTGATCAATTAAACTTAATAATAAATCGGATTCTGGTGTTGCAAAACTTTGTTAGGGGACGAACAGTTGGGGGGGGGGGGTAATTTTGTAAATAAATTATTTAGTTTGGCGAAAATACAAATACATAATTTGATGTAAAATTTAACGAAAATAAATGATTTGTTCGAGATTTTCATGAAAAGAAGCTCCTAGATGTCTCATTACCTTTTCTTTATTTGCTCTTTGTTGCATATTTCAGAAAAACCTTATTGCTACGATATTCTACTCCCTTTGTTTCGGTGTTTTCAAAATTGGGGCTAATTTTAACATTTTGTAGCAAAAAAAGAAATATTATTTCGTCTTGTTAAAATGTTCAATGTTTAAATGTAAGGAAAATTGTTATTTTGAAAAAAATTTTTTTCATAATGCTTATTTTTTAAATATGTCTCCGTTAAATTCATAGCATTCGTTCAAAAAATAACGAAATGGGAAAAGACAACAAGTTGTCAATGGTACAAAATGTACAGTACTGTGCAACGTAGCCCTTACCGTTTGACGAACGCGAAACGGATTGCTGACGGGACATGAACGGATCGCTGACGGGAACGTGACGGGACGGTACGGGACGTATCGATTCACGTCCATAACAGTTAACGTCCAGCTACTCGTCATTTGACGAATACAATTCGTCAATTGACGAGAGAGGACTCGTCATTTAATGATATGCGAAATAATCAATAGATTAATAGATAATTGAAATTTTCCAATGAAACGAAACGAATTCAATCGTGATAACGGGTTTTATTTACATTGACAGTGACTGGGAACAGTAAAACACTTTAATTTGAAATAAAAAGAATGCAGTAATTTAAAGTCAAAAGTAAAATTTCCCCTATTTTGTTGAAAACTCAACGAAAATGAAGACAATGATAAAAAATATCGATCAATTTTAATCAAATCCCTCGTGAATCAAATAATAATTTTTGTCATTTCAAATGGACTGGTCAAAAGAAAACTTTATATATTCATAAAAGATCATTTGTGAATATTCATTTTAGTTAGTTTACAACTGGAGTTTGTCTCTCCTGCAGTGTGGAGTCCGTAAAACGATTCCCCGTGTGAGAGATGTATGCTCTCTATATTTTTCATTTACGGTGTACTTGTGCGTGAGAGAATTTCTCATATGGATATACTATTGATACTTTCAAATTTTGGCAATTATTTTTGTAATTTTCGAAATGTAATCCAGACCACCTGTTTTAATTGCCCACATCTCACTATTTTATAACGCCAAGTTTTCTTACATTCGACTTGATGAGTGCCCTGTGTTTGTCTATATGTTGTAGTTGTCCACTAGCTTAAGACACTAGTGCTTTTGTCGGGCAAAGGATGACAGTGATTGTAAGAGCACTTTGCCAGTTTAATTGATGTTTGTTGACAATCCCGCACCCATGACCAAGAAAGACATGGATTTAGCGTTGCTCGACAATTAGCAAAGAATTCCGCTTAAACCGGTGCTAGGGGCCGTCTTGAACTTACTATGAGGTATGAGCAAAGCTCATTGTTGAAGGCCTCATGGTGACTTCAAGATGAAGAACAACAATAAAAGCGTTGTTCCTTTGCTTGTTTTTTTACCATGTATTTGTAGAGACTTTGTCTCATGTGCATTTACTCTATATCCTTTTATTCACCAATTACATATACACCGGTCAGTGCGAAACTTTCCTATTACATATTATTTTGTTAAAAATTACATGAAAATGAAAAAATTAGTAAAAAATTACTTATGAATCTTCATTTTAGTCATTACATATACACCGGTCAGTGTGAAACTTTCTTTTTACACATTATTTAGTTAAAAATTCCATGAAAATGAAAAAAATGTAATAAAAAAAATACTTATGAATCTTCATTTTAGTCATTTCATATACACCGGTCAGTGTGAAACTTTCCTTTTACATATTATTTTGTTAAAAATTCATTGAAAATGAAAAAAATGTTATAAAGAACTATACTTATGGATCTTCATTTAGGTCATTACATATACACTGGTCAATGCAAAACTTTCCTTTTACAGATTATTTTGTTAAAAATTCCATGAAAATGAAAACAAATGTGATAAAAAATTACTTATGAATCTTCATATTAGTCATTACAGATACACTGGTCAGTGCATAACTTTCCCTGTGCACATTATTTTGTTGAAAATTCCACAAAAATGAAAAAATGTGAATAAAAAATTACTCTTGAATCTTCATTTTAGTTATTACATATACACCGGTCAGTGCGAAACTTTCCTTTTACACATTATTTTGTTAAAAATTCCATGAAAATGCAAAAATGTGATAAAAAAATTACTTAATATGAATCTTCATTTTAGTCATTACATATACAACGGTTAGTGCAAAACTTTCCTTTTACACATTATTTTGTTTAAAATTCCATTAAAATTCAAAAATGTGATAAAAACAATTACTTATGAATCTTCATTTTAGTCATTACATATACACCGGTCAGTGCGAAACTTTCCTTTTACACATTATTTTTGTTAAAAATTCCATGAAATGAAAAAAAAATGTGATAAAAAATTACTATTGAATCTTCATTTTAGTTATTACATATACACCGGTCAGTGCAAAACTTTCCTTTTACACATTATTTTGTTTAATTCCACGAAAATGAAAAAATGTGATAGAAAATAACTTTTGAGTCTTCATTTTAGTTATTACATATACGGTTACACATCATTGATCAGTTACTGGTTCGACAGCCCATTGGTCCGACAGTTTTTACTCCGACAGCCCATTGGTCCGACAGCTCATTAGTCCGACAACCCATTCTTCCGACAACCCATTGGTCCGACAATTAATAGTCCGACAGTTATTAATCCGACAGCTCATTATTCCGACATACTTTTATATTTTGCAAAAAAAAATGTTTATTCGGGTTTTATCGTCAGAATGAAAAATAAAATACGCATAAAGAATAAAATGATATGGAGTAAATGCACATGGCACAAAGTGTCTGCAAATACATGCAAACCTAACCCTAACCTATGGTAAAAACCAAGCTTTATTTGCTGAAGTCATCACGAGGCCTTTCTCATACCTCATCAAGACGATTCAAGACGATCCCTAACACCGGTTTGACGGGAAATTATGTTCTGTATTAGTTCCCTTCCGTCTGTCCGTCCGCCCGTCTGCCTGTCTGTCTGTCAGTTCCGCATCGGAAAAGACTTTACTAATCAATGAAAATGCCTTGTACGTTGGCATATTTAATGGTTATGCGACGTATACATGATTTATTTCTAGTTTGAAAATTTATGGGTCTGCGTTTTTTTCAAGCTTCGATTTTTTTTCTGAAGTTCCAGGCTTTTTTTAATTTGTTGTACTTTCTTTGGTTTTAGAAGCTTTTCAGAGTTCACCGAAAATTATGTAATACATGTGTGCCCTGCTAAGATCATGTGTAAGTTGGAAAGCCACAAATATCCTTAGCCCAAAAAAATCAGTAATTTTTCCTTTGGCTGTTGTTTTTTTTATTTGTCGAAAAAAGGGGGGGGGGTGTCAAAATTGGCAAAATTGTCGATGATACAACCCATGACGGATATGACCTTGTATTATCACTATGGATCGGTTTTGAATTTTTGGGATAAAGTGTTGCATTCCATTTAAATCTAAATTGAATCCCTCAATATATAAATTGGGATTTTTGCACTACAATCTTCCAGTCTACAATAACTGAAACTGGCAAAGTTGTGAACTTTTGAAGGGCGAAGTTACTGTAAATTTAGTTTCTGCTGAGATACTAATGAATTATAAACTCAATAAAGACAGAATACCTAATTCCAAAGATGTGTAAAAGTTGATGAAGAACTAATAACCCGTTGAATTTAAACAAAGCGCTTAGACCAGCAAAAAATAGAACTTCTTTTCTTTCTTGAAAACTGTTATGGCAAGTTCCAAAATACAATTGGTCTTTCGAGTCAGTACCAAACTAATGACTACTGGGCTTTTGAATATGCTCGGGTACTAACAGTTTACCAGGGGAGTCATCCTATGGTAATAAAATAGCAGTTAGTTTGTAGAGGGTGCAAAGAACATTGCGCCTATGTAGGTTTTGGGATCTTGTGTTCAACTGAGATATATCTAGAGACCATAATATTACGGCCCCCTCAACGTTTGCAATAATTTAAGAATGAGTCAAGAAATATTAACGTCGGGTCATATTTTATGAAGTCAGAAAATTGTTTAGTATACTACGCTGGTAGGTTTACACTGCCGATCAAAGCAACTCGACCGAACTCGATCTATGAATATTCATGAATATTCATCGGTCGGGACACTGATCTTGAATGCTCGTGTTCAGTGTACTAACCAAATCGGGGCGATCCTATACTTTCTCTGCTGAACTCGAGCTGTGTTCCCGAATATTTCAGACATGTCAAAGGTCGTGTGCATTTTATGTCAAAAAAGGTCGGGAATCAATCGGGGTTTGATCGAGGTAGTCGTGAAGAGGTCGAAAAGGGATCGGTCTTCATCGAGTTTCAAAATTATAGCAGTCCATGCCGATTTCTACCCGACTTTAACTTATTCGCTTCTCGATTTATGCCGAGTCGCTACCAGATCAACTAGATTAGTACTCGATTATTACTCGACTAACACGATTCTTTCTTTTTTATATACAAGATTTTCTCGACCATAACCCGATTGTTACCCCAAGATGTATTCGACTTCTACTCGACCACTCAAGACCTTTACTCGATTTAACACGACAGCATTTCACAACAGAACAACACGAGTCTTTCAACAGCCTCAGTGACTCACTACGACATTACTTCAGTTTTAAAGGAGCAATCCACTCACTACTGTGATCAAGTTTGGCTGATGATCATCTTTGGTGTGATGTGAATCTGCCGGATACATTCTCAAGTGGGGATCAGCCAACAATTATTATTTTCAATTTTGGCCATTGGCAAAGCAGTTTCAGAGAAGAAAATATTTGAATGAATATCTTAGTAGGGTCGAATTTTAAATTATGCTCCCCGTTTTCGGTCATCTTGGATTACATGCAGACGAGATAGATACTATTTTAAAAGGGGTAGATCCAAGGACTAATTTTAACAATTTTGGCTGCAATTTTTGAAGTGAAAATCCTTTTGGTACAATATTAAACCATGTTTCCTTTGGCGGTCATCTTGTATACGCTGACGATATGGCAGACACTATTTTGAAAAGGGACCATCTATTGGCAATCATAACAAGTTTGGTTTAATTGGTTTAGGGGTTTCAGAGGTTACGTTTGAATGAGTTTTCTCATAGATCCAATTTAAAACTATATTCCCAGATGGCGGTTATATTTGATTAGAAGCAGAAATGACGTTTTTATCCCATTGAACTAATCGAGGTCTATAATGACTTGGTGGTTTCTGAGTAGAATATATTTGAATGCAAAGTTCATGGACATTGGAAAGAAAATAATGGAAAAAGCTCAACCTGGCTATATCAGAATTGTAGAAAAGAGTATCAGATTGTGCATGCTACTAGTAGAATTAAAGGATGATGTGCAGAGGGCTTAAATTTAATCAACCACCTATGCTGACAGAATTTGAAATTGAATCCAAGATGTACACAATATTCAGAATCGGATACATACACGAAATATCTTCCGAGCAGGTTGGTACTCTTATCACAAGATATGATTCTAGCAAAATTACACCAGGTTTTGAACATTTGTAACATGCACTAGAAGATTTAAAAAATCTTTAAGATTTGCACCGGGCAAACGATGTACCCAACTGGAAGCCGCTCGCCATTTTCACTTTCATAAAACCGGATTTATACAAGGAAACTACTTTAAATCTAGTTACCACCGATATCATGTTCTGATATATCTTCTGTTTTATTATCAGATTAGTCCTACATGCAATGACAGGAAAATCACTCAGTCGCATTCTGACGCATGATAAGGAGGATGACCTGCTAGTATGTTAAAGCGAACATTCATTTCTCTATAATGATGACTTTAAAGCATTTACTATTGTCTAACCCAAACTACACGCCTTCTGTGTCAGATCCGTCTTCTCTGCTACTCTAGATCTATCACAGTTATCATCTTTTCTTTCAAGCATTCGCAACCTAGGCCACACATTTTGCTGCTCCATCACCATGCTGAACTGTTCATTGAATTTTAATATTTTATCCCCATATATACAAACGTACTAACAGGACAAAACTCGAGCCCACTCGACCATTTCACGATCTTCTCCCGACCAGGTCAAGTTAATCAAAGACAAATCGGGTTATGATCTGGCTCAATATGACAAGGTCTGGTTGGTCGAAATAGGGTCGAGCATAGGTCGTACGTTAATCGTAATGAGATCGAGAATAGTCGAGTGTTAGTGGTATTAAATCGGGTACATGTAAAGATTGAGTGGACGTCGTGAGCTACCTCGATCAATGAATGTTATGACGTTGATCGGGATAAAACAGCATGGTCAAATTGATGGAGTTGATGTGGTCGGCAGTGTAAACCTAGCATAAAATTACCTGATGACTTGTTATCGGTTCTTTGTTTCTACTTCTACTTTTACCAGTTTGCGGCCACCATCAAAACACTTATTCTGCCACTTTTTGGATGCGCATGTAAAATTTCCCAAATTTAGATCACAATAAATCAAGTGATATGCATCTATATACAGTGATGATTAAAAACAATTATCCATCTCGGTGTGAGAATGTGGCTTTCAGGCTGGTCTTGAAGGCCTCAATGCTACTGACGGTGACGCAGCTTTCCGGTAGTATGTTCCAGTCCTTGATAGTTCTAGGAAAGTAGGATTCTTTTCTAATTTCAGTTCTGCATGCTGGTATCTGAAATGATTTGCAGTTGTTGTTTCTTGATATTCTGTCTGCTGGTATTAGACGATGATCTGTGTTGACTAGAACAAGGCCGTTGACAAGTTGGGGTTAATCTTGCTATTTTTCTGCGGTCTTCCAATGATTTCCAATATAGATTTTCTAACATTTCGTTGACAGATGATGTTTTGTTATGGCGGTTGGTGACATATCTCGCTGCCCTTCGTTGTACCATTTCCAGTCTGTGCTTGTTATTTTGGTGATAAGGGTCCCAAATTGTACTGGCGTATTCAACTGTTGGTCTTACTAAAGATTTGTATGCTGTTTCTTTGATCTTACTATCATTGATGTTTAAGTTTCTTTTTAGGAATCCAATAGTTTTATTAGCCTTGTTGCATATGTTTCTTATGTGCTCATTCCATTCTAAGTCGGCACTGATAGTACACCCAAGATACTTGGCAGATTTTACCGCCTCTAGTGTGTGTCCATGTAGTTGGTATTCTCGCACTATTGGTTTTCTTTTACGAGTGATAGTTAGTACATTACACTTGTCTGGGTGGAAAGCCATGCACCATTTTTGTTCCTAGTCTGCTAATTTATCTAAATCATCTTGAAGGTTTTCTGCATCTGTATCTGATGTTATTGTAAGGTACACCATAGTATCATCCGCAAAAAGCCTGACTCTGGTTCGAATTCCTTCTGGCATGTCGTTTATGTAGAAGAGGAATAGGCTTGGTCCAAGCAAGGCGGTACTCCTGAATCTACGTTTATGGAGTCTGATTTTTTTCCTTCTACAACTACCACTTGCTTTCTTTCCGCTAGAAAATTTTGAATCCACCTGTTTGTTTTACCTCTTATAGCATAGTGATCTAATTTATGTATAAGCAGACTGTGGCTCACTTGCCTTAGAAAAGTCCATGATAAGGCAATCTGTTTGTTTTCCCTCATCAAGATTTTTGGTGATGTCATCGGTGAATTCTAACAGCTGTGTTTCGCAGGATAGTCCTTTTCTGAATCCATGCTGTACTGGATACATATTGTTATTGGCATCAGCATGCTTCATTATGTGGCTTGTTACTATGTGCTCCAAGATCTTACAACAAATGCAGGTTAGTGAGACAGGTATGTAATTCACCTCATCAAATATCTTTCCTTTTTTAAATATTGGATTTACATTTCTTTTCCCATATTTCTGGTAAGTCACCGGTGTTGCAGGACTTTCTAAAGATGATGTTCAGTATTGGTGCTATTTCTTTTGACAGCTCTTTTAATACTCTTGATGTTATGTTATCTGGTCCTGTTGCTTTGTGTGGGTTTAAATTTGATAGTAGTTTTTCTATACCATTATCTGTGATGTTCAAGTCTTGAATGGTAGGGTAAGGTGCATCGGTCATATTGCATCGCTTTTGAAAGTCTTCACTTGTAAATTCTGATTTCTCTGAGAAAACTTATTGAAATTGGTTGTTGAGGATGTTGGCTTTTTCTATTGGGTCTGGGTGTAATAGACCTCCATTCTTCAATGCACTATGAACAGAAAAAAGTACTGTCCATACCAGGAACAGTGATTTTTACACTGTCATTCACTGTTCTCTGCTGTGGTAGTGCTGTGAAATATCTATTAAGTACTGTCAAGAACTGTGCCAATCGGGGACAGTCATTAACAGTAATACCCAAGTACTGTGATTAACTGTCCAGTACTGTAACAGTTACTCGTAGTAAATGACAGTATTCACGACTACTGTCATGCACTGTCCCGGATTGTTACAGTTCATGTCAGTTAATTACAGTTTTACTTGTACTGTCCTGCACTGTGGTGAATTGTGACAGGCAGTCACAGTCGATCACAGTATTACCGTATTTGTGCTAGATTCATCTACATGAATTTATAAAGACTCTCTTTTTCTGAATTCAAAACTAATAGTTAAAAATAACAAATAGAAATATTATTACGTTAGTTTCAGCTTTTAATTTGATTATTTCCACAACTTTTTGATGAAAAATACAAATTGTCAAACAATCAATTATTTCCTGTATAAAAAAAAAGCCCGTGCAAATTTACTGAAAAGAAAATAAAGTCTTCAATGAAATACCAACTTTTATTTATACTGGATTATTTGATTAAAAGTAAAACAGAATTATACCAAAAAACTATATAATAGAAATAAATAATGAACCAAAGATTTTAAATTTCCCGACAGGGGTTGAAAATTTAAGTCAACATTAAGTTGGAAGTTGGTACTAAAAGAAGCAAAAGAATATATATATTTGACCTCATTCTCAGCTTATTCAGACGAAATTATACAAATATTCTATTTCACCGAAACATAAATTGTTGCAGGCACGTGTGGACAATTTAAATGTCACACCGTATTACACAGGTGACATTGTTTATTGGCAAAATAACATGATGCAGTTGTGTACATGTTACTCGGGTGTGTTAATTGAAAAAATAGATAACGTCTATATTGAAAGTATTAAAATCAACAAAACTATATCATTTCAATCGGGGCCTGGGATTTTTACCCGAGCCGGGAAATTTTTTTGGCCCGCTACACGGGACAGATTATTTTTCCCGCTGTACACTATGCCAGGCTTTTTTTAGATGGACAAAGTCAGAGCCAGAATATTTTTTCAACTAAGATGCTGGTCAGAAATTTTTTTTTGGCAAAAATCAGGGCCAGAAATTTAAAATACCAGCCCCCCCCCCCCCCCC
>MJUU01067208.1:29038-39195 GCA_002080025.1 Modiolus philippinarum | reverse complement strand
ATTTTTTGTATCCCCAGATCATAAAAATGGCGTAAAGTGCCCAAACTTGAGTTCATTGTTGAGGATATTTAATAAGCTTTAATTTGGTACCAAATTTCACAACATTTAAATTATGGAGCTTAAAAGATGAAACTTAGGTTAAAACGAAAATACAAGAATTTTTCGCGGTGTACTATAAAAGTGGCCCTATACTGTCTATGCGTGCAGGTTATGTTCGTGTTAACATGTTTTATTTTGAAGAGGGGATATAGGAGGACTGAAAAAAACCGGTCTAGATGGGAAGTGGGGGGAGGAGGGTGCACGGAAAGTGATTTCAGCCCATGGCCTAATACAACTGTATTTCAGAAAGGGTCGTGTTTTTTTTTCTTTCTTCTTAAATGTTTTAAATGTTTTACTCTTCCCCATGTCGTTTGATTGATCTATCAAGAACGCATTTACTTACAAACCAGAGGCTCCCTGGAGCCTGTATCGCTCCCCTTGCTTTAAGTTGCCACAATCAAGCTAACATGTAAGTTATACAGTTGAATTTCATTCCCTAAAACTTTGGTAGTTCGAACTGTTTTTAAGTCTGATAATGTTTTACTATATTTCTTTGTTGGGCTCTTTTGATAAAAACGCTCTTGCTAAGGACCACTTTCGACACAAGTTTTGAAGTTGAGACACCATTTCGTAAATGGCAGTCAAAGACAATTTTCAACACAAGTTACGACATCAATATCTATTTGGAAACCAAATTTCATTGAAATCAGACTATGTTGAATTTTCCACCTTTTTTGTGGCCATTTTGAAAATGGCGCTCAACAAAAAATTTTCAATTCCGGTTTTGAAGTCTTAACATCAATATCTATTTGGAAACCAAATTTCATTGAAACAGACAGTGTTGAATTTTCTCAATTTTTATGGCGACCATTTTGAAAATGGCAGTCAACTAACAATTTTCAACACCGTTTGGAAACCAAATTTCATTGGATTCGGACAAATTTGAATTTTCCCACCTTTTTTGGCAGCCATTCTGAAATGGCTGTAAATTTTAACATCAGTTTTGAAGTTGCTACATCAATAATTATTTGGAAACCAAGTTTCAATGAAATCAGACAATGTTGAATTTTCCCTCCTTTTTTGGCGGCCATTTTGAAAATGGCAGTCAACGAACATTTTTCAAATCCGGTTTTGAAGTCGCAACATCAATATCTATTTTGAAACCAACTTTCATTGAAATCGAACAATGTTGAATTTTCCCGCCTTTTTTTGGCAGCCATTTTGAAAATGGCGGTCAACAAACAATTTTAAACACCAGTCTTGAAACCCACAAAGCATGGCAAACATTTTATCAATTTACACGTAACCTTCATCTTCTATCGTTTCGGAAATAAAAGACGAAAATTTTGAAAATTCCGTGAAAAAGGGTAATAACTCCTACAAGGGTATTTGGATTTTCTTCAGAATTTCAGGGTGGGTAGATCTTGATATGCTGAACCTTTTTACAATATAAACTTGACCTCTATCGGCTACACTTTTTGAAATAAAAAATAAGAAATGCACATATTTTGAAAATTTTACGGAAAAAGAGCAATAACTCCAAGACGGGTTTTTGGATTTTCATCAAAATTGCAGGACAGGTAGATCTTGCTATGCTGCAATTTACCCCTATGTTCTATTTTTAGCAATGGTGGCCATGTTGTTTGACCAGCCAACTAATCGAACATAATTTTGAGAAGCCACACCCTCGTGATGATTCAAGTGAAGTTTGGTTTCATTTGGCACAGCGGTTTCAGAGGAGAAGATTTTTGAAATTGTTGACAGACTGACAGACGGACGACGGCCACATAGTGATAGCAAAAGCTCACACTGGCATAGACAGGTGAGCTAAAAAAGGACAGAGTTTTAAATAGATAGCCTTAGCGTATACATCTACATATTTTACTAACAAAGTACCAAAGGGTAACACTCGATACTACACTGAAAAACAGGTGATCAGCATGCTGGAATTAAAAAAAGTATTACGCTTTATACTCGGTCACAATTTGATGGATACATCCTTAATTATAATCCCATTTAAATTTTTCATAGACCCTTATAACCCAAAAGCTTAACGTTGTTGCATGAGATCATAAACTAGTGTATCAAAATCCCGTCTGTCTTGCAAAACATGATTACGTCACAATAATTCCTTTAGTTATCACCTCTTCTCACACCTAGTACCTTGATTAGCGACATTGTTACCAACTGGAACTGTTATGTAGACCTCCACTTTCGTATATTTGATAACTACGAAAATATTGGTAACAAAATATGCACCTTTCAAAAAAATATACAGTAGTTACTAAGAAAGGAAATCTAAGTTCTACCTTTCTTAATGTGTGATTTAATTTTTTTTTTTGTATTGAGTTATATGTCTACTGTGCTTATAAGTCGAATATAATTTAAGACAAATATGCACGTTAGTTGTATCCAAAACTACAATCATTGTTAAGCTCAATCATGGTGACTTACTTAAAAGTGATAATCATTGAAATATTGTTAGAATGGAATGCTGTTTACTTTAGAGGGTCCTGTGAATTAACCTTTTTATCATATTATAATTAAAACAATCTTTTTTTCTATTATTTCCATCGCTAATAACATTTTTTTTTATGTGAGTAATACCCAGGCATATATTAGAGGTTACTAGGAATATGAAACTTTTAAGTAAGTCTCATCATTTGATTTCCAATTTTCCTTAATTTAGGCTCGTATGTGGACCCCTTTATCTTTTTTCAATATCATAACATGCAAAACACTATGATATAATTTTTTGTCAACCTTTAACTAAGTCCTACTTATTCAGAACCCATTCATTATTAAATTTAATTACTTTCGATGCACTAATACAATAAATAAATAAGGAAGTTACTATGAATGTATTCACAGGGTACGTAAGAATGAACTCACCAACTACTGAAGTCTTGAATAATTAAATGCAGACTTTTAATTCAGTTTTAAAAGAAGTGTACAATAATAAATTCAACTGAACACCAATTTGTTGAAACAACAAAAAAGCTAATTTCAAAGATATGCAGACTTCAAATGATGGTTTTAAAGCTTAGACATCGAAATAAGCAACGTAGTCGGGAGGGGGTGTTCACATTTCAATGCAATAACAAAAAATTAAAACTGGAAACTAAAATTACTGTTGACAAGACAA
This sequence comes from Modiolus philippinarum, assembly GCA_002080025.1. Taxonomy (NCBI): domain Eukaryota; kingdom Metazoa; phylum Mollusca; class Bivalvia; order Mytilida; family Modiolidae; genus Modiolus; species Modiolus philippinarum. Next base: position 36,011 of record MJUU01067208.1, on the reverse strand, counting down.
AATTCATCATGATATATTTATTTCACTGAATGTGTTTGCATGTGTTATTAAACAACAAAACAGAAGCAATACATTGTAGTTTGTTTTTAGGTTCAATATCAAGGAAAGCTATATTTTAAAGATTATTTCAATTGTGTAACCACTTAAAAACCATTTAGAACATAATCACTCCTCCTCGACCAATGAAAATCTTCTTTTGGCGCTTTCATTCTCATAAACCACACTTCTCATAAACCACACTTTTCTTTGTTATTATAGAAGGCTCTAGGGCATTGAGGACCATCTGACCGAAAAGAGAGTTATGCCTAGGGCTATGCTTATAACTGTAAGTAATGACAACTTCCTATCATCACAAGCTGAAGTCTCTCTCTCTGAAAATAATGGTTATAATAACAATAATTTTATTTTCATGATAACATCAATATACTTATTTGGAAGATCACTTTTAGCATCCGTTTTGCTTAAGATTCTAATTACAAATTTTAAACTAGAGAAGTTCCTTTCAAATTTTCCTTTGAATTCTCTCTTCTTATAATTATTTATTCAATTCTCAGTGGTGCATAATACAAACTTTACAAGTATATGGTTTTACAAGCATTACTACTTGGGGCAACTCGTGAAGTGACATGTAAAGAATTTCTGTTTCATTAGTTCAATTATTCGTACTTGATTACACAAATGATTAAATTTAATCAAGTCATAATTTATTTTGAAAATATCCTTTAAAATGTCTTGGAGGAGTGATTATGTTCTAAATTGGTCAAAGAATGATTTTCCATCTTTTATGTAATATAAACCCCTCGGCTACGCCTCGGGCTTTATAGTCTATAAAATATGGCAGATCAATGTTAACTGACTCATAAAACATTACCTACACCTCTCCTATTATAATGTCATGCTGTTTTATTATTCGGACGAATTATTCACGCCCTTTATTATTATTGGATTACCCCATATTAACCTCATATCTGTTGATTTTGTTTTGTAATTTACGTGGTTAGTGAGTGTCACATTTCTTTTTTTAACTTTTCTCTTTCTCTCTGTTTTTTTTTCTGTGGTTTTAAAAATCTTTAAGTTTATTATCTTCCAAATGCTTAGATTTTATCGCACTGAAGAGACATCAGTTGTCGAAATGACCATGTGCAGAAATCAAATTTAAAGCAAATTTGATGATTATTTATTTCTTCCCATCTCGACATATCTATGTCTAATCTCAAACCTCAACTGCTGATTTTAAAGCTTCCTAATCAAATGAGTTCAATCTAAAAACAGCAACCTCTGCATGGATAACTATGAGGTCTTCTCTTTCATCATAATCCCACCCCACCTATATAAAATTTCCGTCATCAAACCAACTTTGAATCTTCAATTTTCGAACAATTTACAGGTCTCAATAATCGCAAGGAAATATTACAGGTGTGTACCTTGTGCCTTTACCTGATATGCTGCAAATGAAAGATGTTAAGAAAAATACACTTAATACGGAAGAATTTTACTTATATTTTTTATCTTGATTTGTTTTTTATATCGTTTGGAGCTAATACATAGAAATAAAATAAGAAATCAAATTTCATGCAAGATGATGACTTTTTATAAAGATGTGACATTACTATCAGTTATCTAAGAAAGATCACAGAGAACCTTTGAACCTTGCTGAGAAGGAGTCAAACTTTTTGAAAAGGGCAAAAATTATAGAAAAAAATTACAAAAATGGGAAAACACAACCAGTTGGACATATAAAAAATAACTAAATACCGAAGTTACTGTGAATTTATTTTCTGCATATGCGCATTTCGACAACTTATGTCTCTTCAGCGCAGATAAAATCTAAACGTTTGGAAGACCATAAACTCAAAGATGTTCAAGAACTTATAGAGAACAAACAACTAATATGATCTAAATGTAAAGCAAAAATCAGCTAAGGACAGAGCAGTGCATGAGGGAAATACTCCTTAGTTTTCAACAAATTTTACAAAAATTTAGATATTGTAAGGTTCCAAATAGAATCGTCTTTCGGGTTAGCACCGAAGTACTGACTACTGGGCTGGTGAATACCCTCGAGAAATTACAGTCCGACAGCAGATGTATCGATCCAGTGGTAACAAATAACCAATATGATCTAAATGTAAAGCAAAAAAAAGTGAAGAATTTGTAGGAATGTTGAAAGGGGTTGTTAAATATGAATTAAACGGAAATGTGAGATGTGGGAAAGGGTATTTAAAGCCAACCCTCTAGGTAAAACATAATGCATTTGTAGAAATATTAGCGGAATGCTAATCTGAGTAATGGCTATGTGTTTAAATAAATGTTGAAGAACAATTACGTATAATATTATCAAGGTAATAATATCGGCATTTATTCATAATGTACAGCCTTGAAAAATTCATTAATTACAATATATAGCAGTATTTTTTATGACTGAGAAAATATCGTCAGTATTTGCTGCTGCCGGAATATGAGAAACATTTTTTTTCATAAAATATGTTAAGCCAGGCCAACTTTGTCGATTAGTACATCAATGTATTTAAAATATATCTAAATCTATAAAAAAAAGTGTTAGGATCGTAACGATTCTTTAGGCAATATTTTGTCAATTTCCCGTTTTCATTTTCAGATTTTTCCCCCATCAAGTGATTTAGTTTCCGAAAAAAGAGTAATCGAAACAACGGCAGTAGAATACCGAAGGAACAAGGGAAGCGATGACTACAAAAATCGAAGTCCAAAGACATGGCAAAAACGGTAACAGATAAAAACAAAGACAAAACAAGGACGTGAGACAGCTACAATGCACGGAAATAAAAAGATAACATTAAGAACTAAGGCACTCATAGTGTGAACTCCCATGAAAACCGGGAGTGACATCAGGTGCTCCGGAAGGGTAAGCATGTCCTGCTCTACTAGCGACACCCGTCACACGATCAGTGAGGTATATATTGTTCTGAAAGTTCTGATATGTAGCTGATTGGAATTGCCATTTTCTAACCCTTAGACAAAACCAATAAAAATCCATGGTACTTGTTACTTCTCTAACCCTCAAACAGTACCTAGGTTAAAAATTTGAAAAAAGCTGTAGTAAGTCTCCGGAGTATTAAAACATTAACCAGGACAAATCAGTAGCACGAACATCACCGACGAAGACAAAACTAAAATGTTACAGTATGATACACAAGACAACACATAAAAACTAAAACCACTGATAGTGTGAACTCCCATAAAAACCGAGAGTGACATCAGGTGCTCCGCTAGCGGCACCCGTCACACTATCAGTGAGTCAATCCAGGGTTGAGTCAAATCCGATTATGTCGAAGTTTTGTTCTGAAACTTCAACTAGTGTCTCCAATAATAGACTCAACTTCAAATCTGGTCGTCAATTATTGTCCAAAAAAATCTTCGCATAAGGCACCAAACTTCGATTACTCTAAATATATAAGTCTTGAATAAAGCTAATAATACAATGGTTGTTAGAGATTGTACAATGAATCATGGCAAGAGCAAAAAACTTACAGATAACTAAATACCGGAGCTACTGTGAATTTTATGAGTTCTCAAGAGCCGAAGTTTTTGAGTACAAACCAGGTTGAAACCACTGGCAAAATTGTCGATTGCAAAGGCCCTGCCTTTGTACAGGCATTTCAAAAGAAATTATGGTTAAATTGGTTATATGGTATGCCAAACCTCCCTTTCCATTGTGGTAGCGTCCGGTAGCAACTCAACGACAACTTATATGAAAAGTTAATAGACATTTAAAAGAATCGATCATCCAAGAAGTAGGTAAAAAGAATCTTGAATCAGAGTTTGGACCGAAACTTAAAATTTTTCCACAAGCAACTGATATCTATTAAATGATTTTTTGAATGATCTCGTGATCCGGAATTTTTTAAGCCTTGATTAATCAGTTGGTCACGGAGTAACTATTGTCTTATTAAAAAATCTGCTTTATTTGTGCTGATTTGAATTGTTTTTGTTCAAACATCGAAATACTTTCATTGATTACAGTAAATTAGTAAATGCCTAAAACTCTGTAAATTTTGTTTCTTCCTATGGCCATTTTGACTTTTTCTGTCTTTACATTGCAGATCAACCCAAAAAAACGACAAAATATTTATACAGTTGAAAGAAAACTAAAAAAGCAATAGGAACTCAAGTCAACGCCAAAAATCAGATAAACACCGTACTACACACGAGGGAGATAGGGATTACAAGTAATACAGACATAAGTAATATAGTAATTATTTATCCCTTTAGATGTACTAAAAATAAATAACAAAGTACCAAAATTACTGTGAATTTAGTTTCTGCATATAAATAGAAAATAACAAAATACCGAAGTTACTGTGAACTGTATTTCTGTATAAGCGCATTCCGACAATTTATATCTCTTCAGTGCAGATAAAATCATAACATTTAAAAGTCCTAAATCGAAATACGTGTAAAAACTGCTAGAGAACAAATAACCAATCAGATCTAAATAGAAAGGCCAAAATCATCTAAGGACAGAGCTATGCAAGAGGAAGATATTTAAATATTGCAAGTTTTCAAATAAAATTGGTTTTCAGGCCAACACCGAAGTATTGGCTCTTGGGTATGAAATAAAGGTTTGTTAGACTATCCAGAATGGATTTTTCTTAATATTCAAACACTTGCGCCTTATTCTGTGTCCACGTACATATAAGTCGAGACAATATTTTTATATTTTACTGTCATATTTAGATTATATTGGTATTTTCTCTATCTCACTCTCTCGATTTTAACAACTGTAAGTTTATGATGATTTTATCTGCACTGAAGAGATATCAGTTGTCGAAATGGCCATATGCAGAAATCAAGTTTACAGTAGGTTCGATGTCTAGTTATTTCTTCCTATCACGACATATATATTTGTTGTATCTAGTCTCGAGCTCCTACTCTTGAATTTAAAGGTGCAAATGTTTTGAATAATCTCAAACTACTTCTGCTTGGACCTGTGACGTCTTCTCTTTCGTAAAAATCCGTCCACACTAATATATTTATTCCCTCTTCAAACATCTCAAATAGTTGAGAACAACCAAATCGAAATGTCATTTGAATCATCAATTTTGGAGCAATTTCTAGATCATAAAATTCTGAAGGACTAATAACAACTATGTAATTTGCAACTTGAAGATTATTTAGAAATACATTTCATACACATGCAGTTTTATTTTGTATATATTTTTTTATAATATTTCTTTTTTTTTTCTTATCGGTGACAACGATAAGTTTAGTCTTTTAACCCCATTTACAGGTATGTAATTTAATGTTAAAATTCCTGTGGATTTAAAAAAAATACCAAGCTGTGTTGTCAAGAGCCGAAGTCTCTGTCAATTTAAAAATTGAATAAACAAATGCGTTTTGGTGTTGAATACATTAATACACTACAACAAAGATGTCAAGTTGAGAAATACAAAAATATTTACAAAATTAACTGTTGATCGTTACTTTTGTTGTGTAGTAAATGTCTAAAGAGAAAGTCTGTATAATTTGTGCTAACTTGAATAGATTTTTGTTCAAACATCAAAAAACTTTTATTGATTACAGTAAATCAAAAAATGCCGAACATAATGTAAATTTAGTTGCTACATATGGCCTTTTCGACTAGTTCTGGCTCTTCAGTGCAGATCAAGCAAAAATACCAAAATATTATTTATAGTTGAAAGAAAACAAAAAAATACAATAGGATCTAAAGCCAAGGCCAAAAATCAGCTAAACACAGGGCTACACACGAAAGAGATAGTGAATTATTATATAATATATATAATAAAGACAGGAGTAATATAGGAATTATTTAACCCTTTAGATGTATTAAGAATAAGATATGGAATGATTGTTTGTTAGAAAATCCATAATGGATATCACCTATCTTAACCCCTACAATCAATCCTGTGTTTACGTACATGGAAGGCGAGACATTTTTTTTATATTTTAGTGTCAGTCATGTCATTTTTAAATTTTATTGGTTATTCTAATGCACTTTTGCTTGTTACCCTTATTTTTATTGGATGCTGGTAGAATTTTGAGGGGGTAAAATCCACGATTTACAGTCGGAACCAATAGCAACGTAATGGCACAGACGCATACCAAACTCCTTGTGATTTAAAAATTGATTATTTTTTTGCATTGGGCCTAAATTAAAATACTGTTTGTTTGCTGTTCCCCGACCGACCCTCAAAAATTGTCCCGACTGACAAAATTTTATTGCTTCGAAAATTATGATATTTTTTTTAATATTTCGTCCCGGGTCCGGAACGTGAGAGGCATTTATGTTCCGACGTAAAAAGATTTGCATCAAGTGTAGGCTCGACATTTGCGGTAACAGTACTTGCGTGTCAAGCGTTCATGATGCCAATTTATGGAAACCACGTGCGATTATTGTTGACATGTTTCCAGTCAAGGACGAGTTCTTCACTCTTTTAAGGTACGGTCCGCTCATTTTAAAACATAAGGTACCCTTTGATGGTGAACAAGACATGACAGATTTAAAATGAGCAATTATTACACGGGAGAATGTATTAAAAGATAGATGAATCGATCTGCCAAGGCAAACTTTACAGACTAGTTTTTGTAGGATAAATCTGATATTGAGGTGTCCAAAAATATGTAACAGGACGTGGAAATTCTCAAACCAAAATCTGACAAAATATTGTTTATGTTATTTTAGATCTCATAAAAAATCTTTAACAAATCGGGAAATATAATAAGTTAGATATAATGAAAGCTATTGATTTTATTGTTTATTTTATTTAACTTCAATTTTCAGATTGTTTTCAGGAGCTCCGGCTACAGAGCTGCCGGGCGCGTCACCAGTTGGGGCTGAGGGGAATGGCCTGCCTCTGCAGGGTAGTCATGTCATAAAACGGAATGCCTGACCTCGCACCATTGTAGCCAATCTGTGTGGGAAAGGACAAGTCACTCTCCGTGCAGCATTAAAACCCCTTCTATATATTTCTAAGGAAAG
>MJUU01067208.1:5636-27947 GCA_002080025.1 Modiolus philippinarum | reverse complement strand
AATTAATAAATTCTGATATAGTAGATACTGTTTAAATTGTAGTATTAACCCAGCGAGTGGTGGAAATATATATGTTTCAAGTATTAAACCCTCCAGAGTTCGTCCTTCCAAATGTATATATCCTGCCCCTACCCATTTATCCATTTCCATCGTTGCCCCAGGAGTATATTCCTATTAGATTCTTAATTTTTAAATATCTGTTTGAATATCTATAACACTGGACTTGGATTACTCCAGTAAGAGATGTAGACAATATATGTTTCAGATAATCCACAGGAGAGCTTTAAAGTTCGTATCCATTTTTCCATTTTGAAATAAGTGTCCCTGCTGTCTCATCTACCTTATACCTTTATTTCTCGATTATGCTTCAGATAGTATTTTTTCAAATTCATCAATGTAAATATCCCTCCCCTACCCATTTATCCATTTTCATCGTTGTCCCAAGGGTCCCTTCCCCGTCAGATTTTTAATTTGTGAATGCTGTTTATATATCTACATGTATAGCACCGGACTTCGATTTCTACAGTAAGAGCAGGAGACGATATATATATTTATATTTCAGATAATCCCAAACGAGAGCTTAAGTTAATTCCTATGTAAATATCCTGCCCCTACCCATTTCGAAATTGCTGACCCGGCTGTCCCATTTGTCTTATACCTTTATTTTTATTTCTCGATTATGCTTCAAATAGTATTTTTATCAAATTCATCAATCTAAATGTTTTTTCTCTTGCCCCTATCCATTTATCCATTTTCAACTCGTTGCCCTGGTGGTCTTTTCCAATTACATGTTTAAATTGTAAATATTGTTTAAATAATCATATCTATAACACTTGACCTCGATTACTCAAGTACGTTTTGAAGACATGTATGTCGAAGATAATCCTCACGAGATGTTAAGTTCATCATTCCAATGTAAATATCCCGTCCCTACCCATGTCCACGGACTTCTCACTTGATCCTGCTTACCCTCCCGGAGCACTTGATGATACCTCAGTTTTTATAGGGGTTCACACTGCTAGTGTTTTAAGTTTTGTGGCGTTTTTGTTCATTTTTGTTTGTGTGTTGTCTTTGTCATACTGTCTCAATTCGTGTTGCTGTGAATTGCCGTGATTATGGATGTGTGATTTTTGAATTTCCCCTTTCCCCATTCTTGCTTCGGTATTCGTTCAAATGCCGATGTATCGTAAGTTCATTCCAATGTGAATATCCTGTCCCTACCCTTTTCCATTTTCAAATAGCTGACCTGGCTGTCTCATTTACATTAAAGCTTCATTTCTGAGTATGCTTCAAATTGTTTTTTTTTTCAAATTCATCATCAATCTACATGTAAATCTTCCGCCCCTACCCTTATTTCCATTTTCAAGTGCTTGCCTTGGTGAATTCCTAATCAGAAGATTTTATATAGTTCTTAGTACACACCAAAGATTTAATTTTCTTTTTCAATATTGAAAATATCCGCTTTGCCAGTCATGGTTCTTGTAATTGCACTAATTTTGATAAAAAAAACTTCCATCTCCGAGTCATTGCCGGATAAACATTCATCAAAGATGATAAAATAAAATGTTTTCCCTACCTACCGACCCATCACTCTTAAAGTACAGTCGGGGAACAGCAAACAAACATAATTTTAAGGTCGGCCTTACAATAGAGATGACCAAACTGTAATTTTGGATCTTCAGGGGTAAAGCGTTGTCGGAAAACTCAGTTTGCGACAGTAGAATATACGATTTACCACCCCAGATCCTAAAACACAGAATGGTTGTCTCTTAATTTGCTTTCTCCCACTTTCTCGATTTTTTAACAATTATAGTTTGATGATTTATCTGCACTGAAGAGATATCGGTTGTCGAAATGGCCATTAGCTGAAATCAACTTTACAGTAAGTTAGGTATTCAGTTACTTATTCTCATCACGAAATATCTAAGTCTTGTATCGAGTCTCGAACAGGCTCGGGTTATTCAAAAAATAATTCATGGCAGGTATGTGGTTATTGGATGGAAATTTAACAAGGGGCTGAGCCTTTATATTCGAATTTAACCCAGAGCGTTAGCGAGGGGTTAATTTACGAATATAAAGGCCCAGTCCAGGGTTGAATGACAATAACCATATACCTTCCATGAATTATTTGGATTCTAATATGACAGAAGATGGAATTTTCCATTCTGAAGCGACCTACGAGAAGGCGGATTTCTAGCCTCCACAGCTGTCTGTGTCTACGACATCACAATACACAATCTGACGTTTTAAAACAGATGTAAGTTCAAAATTAAAATCGAATGCAAAAGAATACACATTCACGTGTCTGAATGGCATGATTTTGTTAAAACTGTTAAATCCTCTATTTCCTTCATAAACTTAGACGAACAAAATTAAAAACATTGTTGTTTTTCACCCCGTTTACTCATATTCCGATACCATTTCTGCATGTGCGAAATATATGGTTATTAATATAGTATTATAGTATTATACTGGTTGACAATTAACAAGAACCGTGTTAGAATATAATTTCTTACTGTAATGTAACTGTAATTTTACATTTTTCAATGAAATGCAAAGTTATTTGTAATCTAACATTATTAATGTAATATTAACTGTTATGTAATGATTACATTTGCAAAAAAGTCATCTAATGGGGCATTACTTTCTATTACTTTAAATTCCTTTTGAAATACATGTGTCACATTTATAAGTTTTGTATTTGTATCTAGACAAGTTTTGGTTTCAGAAACATTTAATAAAACAAATGCTTTTGTCCTAAAATAATATAATACTCAGATTCAATTCATATAGATTTCGCGTCGACAATTTATGCAATTTCAGAAAAGATTATCGTATAAATATATATCATAAATCTACAGCTGCGGGTAATTTTTCAATGTGAAAAATTAGTAAAAATATAGAAATTCAAATAAATAACTTTTTTTACAAACATATACTCGTACCTATATCCCCTTGAAATTATAAAGTTTGGCTTCCAAGCTAATAATTGTGATACTGATTGCGTATTTTCTGATCAATTACATTACTGCATTTTACTATATTTGAAACATTGGAAGTAAAATACCGAAGGAACAAAGGAGTGAAATTTACAAAAATCGAAGTCCAAAGGTTTGGCCAAAACGAGAAGCAACACAGAAAACAATGACGTTAGACACAAAACAATGAAGTTAGACAGATACAAAGCACAGAAATAGAAATCACAACATTCAAAACAAAGCACTCATAGTGTGAACTCCAGTAAAACTTTGAGTGACATCAGGTGCTCCGAATAGGTAAGCATGTCCTGCTCTGTTAACAGCACCCGTCATACTGTGAGTGGGTCAATCGAGGAAAATATCAAAGTCGGTAGTCAAATCCGGGAAGACGCGAATCTAGCTGAAAATGTCCACTTTCATTTGGGAAACTGACACGTCATCTTTCGATTATGTTATGGTGACGGCCATAGAATTTCTTGAGGGATGAAATAAACAAATCCCTGACTAAGCAGCTTTTGCGACAGTGTTTTTGCTCTGTTAAAAAATCACTGTACAAACTACACGCTCGACAGTAACGAATCAACTGTGCAATGACATGTTTATTGACTATAATAACCCTGTTAATCTTACCTTATAAGTGGAAACAATATATGTTTTTAATTTGTAATACTTTTGACCTAATTCATTGTTACTAAGTATATTTATAGATTAAAATAATCTTTTTCATCAACATTATGTAGCAAAATAAATTTTCATAAAAAAGTACTTTGTAATGAAATGTATTACTTTAGTAATGTGTCTGTAATATAATGCATTATATGATGGAACAAATGTAATTGTAACTGTAACTGTAATAGAAAAAAATGAAAGTAACTGTAATGTAATACATTACATTGAAATGTAATTAACCACAAGCCACAAGCTTTGATGAACCCGAACTTATGCATTTAAAGGTTTTGCAAATGTTTTCAATCATATCACTAACTCTGCATGAGTATCTGTAACGTATTCTCATTCGTCAAAATCTCACCACACTTATATCTGATTTCCGTCATCAAACATTTCAAATAGTAAAAAAAATCCAAATCGAAATGTCATTTGAATTATCAATCTTTGAACTATTTCTAGATCAAAATATTCTTCAGGATTAATAACAACTGTGTAATTTGTTCATTAACATCAAAATACTGCAAATTGAAGATTTAAAAAAAAATTCCCTACGTGCGCATTTTTATTAATTATTATTTTTTATCTTGTTTTGTTTTACATGTCGATTGCAGCTGTTACGCAAAATTAAACTTTAAGAATGATGCTTTTTGATAAAGATTTTCAATTTCAAGATAGCATGTTAGTTATCTAAGAGGACTAACAAAGTATTAAGAAAGGGTAGAAAGAGAGTTAAACATTTTAAAGGGAAAAATCATGTAAATAACGCAAAAGGAAAACACATCAAGTTTTAAATGGAAAAATGAAAATAATTGTGGAAATATGGAAAAGGGGTCTGAAATTGAAGGGAAATTGGAAATTTGAAAAATCGGAAAAAGACATTCTTTTTTACATTAATTGAAGGGAAATCTTGGGCCTATTTAACTTAATGTTTTACTATATTTTTCGACACCTTCATTGTTTCCAGGTCCCAGTCATCAATGGACTGAGCTAATCAGTTACCCAAAAGTTAAGGCAAATTTCAACCTAAGTGTTTTATAAACCGACAGACGTTAACTATTACTTTAATTATTGATCCTTTCGACCAATGTTATGAAAGGGTGTCATTCCAAAGTCTTACGACTTAGTCGTATCTCTAGTGGCGAGCAGGACTTCAGGACTCAAAGTAACAGAATGAAATCCTTTTGTCGTTTAGAGAAGCTACCCCAGCAAATTCTTGGATCTAGCTATGAATCCATAACTCAGTTTCCCGAATGACCAGATCTGAGGATATGGAGAAGAAGGTTCCGTTAGTCCTGAAATACCATCCTCTCAACGAAGATATCAAAAACATTTTGATACTTATCTTCATATCTAAAGTTCTCGAGGACGAACGTATTTGTGAAGTTTTCGAGGATTCGCCTCCCATTGCACCTTGTTACTTGTTTTTCCAGGAATGCTATTTCCATAACTCCCTGTAAATACAAGGGCACTAGACAATGTAATGTATGCTTGCATGCTGTGGGCGGTTAACGCTACAGGATAATCAGTTTAGGTGAGACTCGTCGAAGATTGGATGATCGCTTTCTCAAACCTAAACAGAGCGTCATCAATGGAAAAAAATGTTGAGTATGTGAACATTTTCGGGCGAGCTAACCACAGCATGCTGGACATGTATGCAACTGTCCTTTTACAAACTAGTGCAGGTGAGAAACATCGACAGTTCCTTGAACAAGAAATGGTCCATTTTCTTGGAACTGCTCAACCTATTGACATGAATATTGAGAAACAGTCCATTTTATAATATTATTTATGTATCAAAATTTTATATTTGCTTAGTACATAAAACCATTGTGTTATTCTCTTGTTTGACAATGTTGAGGATTTGGCACGATTTTTACATTTAATATCTTTGACACGCCATAATGTCTGCCTTTTTCTCGTCATTCCCATATTCTTCTCCGCTTTTCACCCCGGTAGCCCCCTAATCGAAATGCCACACGACCGAGACGTTGGCATTCATCCCATTCTTCTTATTGGTTATTTCCTCTCTATCAGTTTATTAACATCTTTGAGATTATGGCCTTCCAAACGTTTAGATTTTATCTGCACTGAAGAGACATAAGTTGTCGAAATGCGCATATGCAGAATTTAAATTTACAGTAACTTCGGTATTTAGTTATTTCTTTCTGACTGAAGTCATTTTTAGATGTTTTGAAATTTCTTGATTTAAAGGGGTCCCGCGATTTGGACGTTTTTTTCATTTTTCATTGAAATAGTCATTTACAAACCAACCAAACCCCTCCAGACCAACCCACAAATTTGTTTTAAATTCCCATTGTATTTAAACCGATTATTTATGCTAGTACAATGAGTACAAAGATAAAAAGTTACTGGACATCTGAAACTAGTTTGCTAAAAAAAACAAACAGCGAAAGGATATGGAGTAAATACAGATGAGTCTCTCCAATCACATGGTAAAAACAAGCAATGGAACAATACTTCTATTGTTGTTCTGCATCTTGAAATCACCACGAGGTATTCAATAATGAGGTTTGTTTATACCTCATAGGAAGTTCAAGACGGCACCTAGTACCTGTCTGAGCAGATTGTTCCGCAAAAATTAAGAGTATCCCCCTCGTGCAAAGCTCTGTCCATAGCTGATTTAGCTATACGTTTAGATCATATTTGGTATTTGTTCTCTATCAGTTTTTTAAAATCTTTGAGTTTATTGTCTTCCTAACGTTTAGATTTTATCTACACTGAAGATACATAAGTTGTCGAAAAGTGCATATGCAGAAACTAAATTCACAAAAACTTCAGTATTTAATTATTTGCTTTATGTCCCATGACTGTTCTGATCATGGATGCGGGATCGTCAACAAACATTAATTAAACTAGATGAGTGGTCTCACAATCACTTTCATCCCTTGCCTGATAAAATTACTATTGTCTTTAGCTACTTGATTAACACAGCATATAAACAAACACAGGACACTCATCGACTCGAATGTTAGAATGCCTGGCATTGAAATAGTGCTATGTGAGAAAAGGTGGTCAGAAAAATATTTCGGAATTACATAATAAAGTCCAAAATTGAAAGTTTCATAGTGTATCCATATGAGAAATAAAGCATAAAAGTTTTGATAACTAGATGTAAATTTCAAGATATTCCTCCAAAAAACTCATCTAACATACGATTTAAAAAACATGCAGTCAAATAAAGAGAAAGCTTACCGCTAGAAGTTATAATATTCAGTCAAACAATTGGAAATTTCATCCCCTTAGGCTATCAATCATATTTACAGGGTACTTAAAAATAAAATAACCAGCTAAAAAAGTCTGAAATTATAAAATAACGACGTTTTTTATTTAGTTTTCACAGATGCTCACAAATAATAACAATAAAAAGTTAAATTCAACATATACTACTCAACAAAAGAAACTATTAACAGTTATTTTTGTAAATATTTTTGTATTTCGCATTTTAAAATTTTTATTCTAGTATATATATGTATTTAACGCCGAAATGCATTTGTTTATTTCATGTTAAATCAATTCCGGAACGGATACGATGAAAATCAAGAATGGTAGTTTTTCGCCCAATGATCGACGTCCATTATTGGGGCAACTCATCAGGTAAACAATTTACCATCTAAAAATGTGGTACATGTAAACAATATCTTATTTCGATGCTCTGTTCAATTCAAAATTAACGTGGACAATGACTAAGCCCGTTCTGGGCGTCGATCTAGATTTTTTTGCCCTCGCAATTCATCGTTACGTGAAAAGAAGAACAAACTGAAAAATCACGTTGAAGCAGTTCCCGTGAGACGTCGCAACGTCAAGATCGCGTAACACGCCTTTTTCACTTTTGAGAACGGTAGTTGAAAACGGAAAATAGGTATGAGGAATTCATGGTTGACATAGCAACAAAGACTTAAAGTCAGTGGGTTCGAAAATGTGATGTTTTGGTAAAAATAAAATATTGACATACTTACCATTTTCTTTTCAGAAATTCCGGATAATGACCTTGACTGTTACTGGAGATGGCTCAGAAATAGCAAGAGGTATTTTTGGGAATAAGGTTATTTAAGTACAAAAAATACATGTCGTCTACGAGTCATGGTTTTCTGCTAGAAAGTAAAATATTTTTTCTGATAAAATATGTGTGTCGTTTCTTTTGTTGGGTGGTATATGTAGGCTACAAAAGAAAAATTATCGAAAGAAGCAACGTCAATGGAATTTCTTCTTGATTTGAAAACACTGAACGTATTAATCATTAAAAGCAATATAATCGAATAATATGGAAGGCAATAATCCAAAAACAGTCTGAAGAAAGACTTTAATACCACAAATATCAAAATAGGAGGAATAATCCAATATCAAAGACATCCGAGTGCAAAACATGAAAGGAACCATTGTATTTTAAAGGGTATTTGGTTAATTCTTCCCATCACGACATTACTATGTTTATATCTAGTATCAAACCCCTACTTATGAATTTAAGGGTTTTCATGCAAATGTTTTCAATCATATCATTATCTCTGCATGGATACTTGTCTTCTCCTTCGTCAAGATCCCTATGTTGTAAAAATGGGAATCAGACTAGGGGTCCGAAATATGAGGGAAATGAGAAATGTAAGAAAGATCTTCCGTGTCAGCCGTCAAATCTAAAACAAGCATTACAGATTTCTTAAATACAGAAGTAGAAATAATACTGGAAAGCAAGTCTGAGAAATGACTTAGTGGTTAATTAAATGTTGAAGGACAATTAAGTATATCTATGGAATAATTTTTTCATTCATTTACCATGTACGGCCTTAAGAATATCGTTGTTTACAATATATATCTGTTATTTGTGGTAGTTTTATTTGATCGCCTGGATCAAATATATTAAGTATTTGCTGCAGTCGGAATAGGTAAAAAGTATTCAAACAAGTACGTTAGGCCATGCCTACTTTGTCAATTAACGCCTCAATGCATTGCAAAGAAATGTTAATCAATGAAAAGCGTAAGGTTCTGGCCAATTCTTTAACTAATTATCTGTCAACTTACCGATTTTTGATTATTCATTTTTAATGAATAATTAAATTGTGCAGCATCTACATCCCTTTTTATTTCAAGCCATATAAAGAATTCTTGTACAAAAATATATTATTTTACTGCAGTGCGTTATTTTAATCTACCTTGTATTAATTCGTCGAACGAATACTGAAGCAAAAATGAGGAAAGGGGGATTCTGAATCACAGCTACTAATATCCAACAAGAACTGAGACAGCATGACTAAGACAAAAAATATTAAAAACTATAAAACTAAAGCACTAGCGATGTGAACCCCTGATGGTATCATCAGGTACTCTGAAAGGTTCTACGCAAAGCACCGGTTTATATGCAGATGAATTGAAATATGTTTATGTTGTTTCAGTCATTAGCAGAAGGCCTGATCTTAATTAAATGAGAAAATAAGTAAGCAAATTGGTTCCCTTCATACAAGAAATATTTATATCAAGAATCCTCGCCACGAACATGGATCTAATAATAAATTAATTCATATTGATTTCAAAAATACTTTGATTTAAAGACGTTTGCTCATTTCTATTTCTTCAAATGATTTTTGTGTAAACACCGAAAAACTTTCATTGATTACCATATATAACAAAATACTTAACATTCTGTAAATTTATTGGGTGCATAAAGCCATTTCGACTACTAATTCTCTTCAATGCAGACCAAACCAAAATATATTTTTGTTATAGTTGATAGAAAACAAATAACTAATAGGATCTAACACTAAACCAAAATTCATATAGAGACAGTTCTACGCACGAGGAAGATAAAGAATACAATATAGACACGACTAATATAGAAATGATTACTGCCTTTAGATTTACTTGAATTGAAATAATTTATAATTTTTAGTCAGTTGTTAGTGTATTCATGAGGGCTTTCACTTATCCTAACCATTACCATCCATTCTGTTTCTACGTACATTGAAGTGAAAATAATACATTCCTATTTCGTATTCATTCATTCATTCATTTTAAGAGTAAATTTTTGACATTATCATTGTACTGCCAAACCTGGCACATTTATTCTGTTAATTTATTTTGTGGAACTTTATCCGTCAGTCGTATTCATTTATTACAACTATTGATTCCTTAGCAGACTATTTTTATAACAATCAATATTCCTCCTACAGTGTTAAGGAGAAGGGCGAGGAAGCCTACGTTCAGAGAAAGGAGAAGTACTCTCAAGACCGGGAGTTACTTTGGTCAAGGTGCAACGCCCTGATTCAGGAGACTCACTATCCACCATCAGAGGTGATAAGGGCACTGGAGCTTGAACAAAGCATCGTTCAAGCATACGGAAGATAAAGAAAACTGAATATCTTGCCTTCCTGAGTGCCCAGAGGACAGATATGGCCAGACAAGAACTGGAGGTAGCTACCCCGGTAGTTGAAATCCGACACCGCATGTATGAGACAGCTATTACAACTTTTCGGGGTGTAAGCCAACCCCAAGATGACAAATCAGCGAGTTCAAAATACAACCGTAGCGAAACTAACTCGCAAGGATCCAAGGCTTCCAGTTTGGCCAGAAGGTCACGAACAAAAGCTGATGCTGCAAAGGCCATAATTGCATTTGAGCAGAAAAAAGCATTGATGGTTCAACAAGAAACCGTAAGGAAAGCTAAACGAGAGGAGGAGAGGGCCCGACAAGTGGCCGAGAGGACTCAACAAGAGGTCTAGAGGACCCGGAAAGAGGCTGAACGACAAGCCCAGTATGAAGCCGAACACACGATACTAGAGATGCATAAAGAAGCTGCCAAGCTTGACGCAGAGGCCCGTGCATATGAGCGAGACGAAGACGAGAATGGAAGATCACAAGGGCTTCCGGAAGAAACCGAAGACCCGCTAAAAAGAGTCGCAGACTTTGTAAATACCCATTTACACAACACTCCCGGGCACGATGGGACAGACAAAAACTATGGAACTATCGGGAGTCATCCCGTGACAACTGTTACTCAAACAGTAACTCGGAGTGCTCTTACTGACCAACAGCAAGCTGGATTAACAACTCCTCTAAGAACCACTACTGTAAGGTTTAGCCAACAACAGGATACGGAAACCCAACATGGCTATAGTGGGTACCCACGCATCACTTCAACACCGTTTCCACAGCATCAACAACATGACAATCACGGTTATCAACCCGTACAATCACGTTTGAATCGGGAGGCTCCCGAATTTAGACCAGCTACTCCAGTAACTCTAGAACAGACCTTTACTACTGTTAAGACAAGGGTACAGTTTTCCAAGCCAGTCGACCGGTCATCAGCCTGATAGCTCAGTTACAGCTATGACAAACTTCATATTGCGAAAGGAACTACTCTTGAAAAGTTTGACAACCTTCAACGAGTGACGAGAGTCTTATAATATGTGGAGGGCAAATTTTGAGTATGTTGCCCAGGAGCTCCAGATATCAGCGAAGGGACAACTAGATCTACTGGTCCAATATCTTGGACCGGAGTCCTCAGAAGACGCACAGAGTTTGCGCAACTCGACGGCCGATGACCCCTCAAAAGGGTTAGATACACTGTGGAAAAGGCTCGACATCAGGTACGGTTCTCCGGTGATGGTTGAACATTCATTAAAGAAAAGGTTAGACAGCTTTCCAAAGATAACGAATAAAGAACCGAAACGCCTTTTCCAGTTGTCAAACATTCTGACAGAGATCGAAAACACCAAACTGAAACCCCGATTTCAGAACCAACTTGCTTATTTCGATTCAACGTCGGGGATAAATCCAATTGTAAGCAAATTGCCATATGGGTTACAGGACAAATGGTCGACACGGTCGTCAAAGTACCAGGCCAAACATCACGTAGAGTTCACTCCCTTTACGGAACTTTCCGCATTCATTAGGGAAATGGCTGAATTTAAAAACAATCCAGCTTTCAACTATGACTTAGAACCAGCTGTTACAAATCAAAGAAGGAGTACGGCGGGGAGACCCCCCGCACCCCCTGCTAAGGTTATTGTACATAAGACGAATGTAGACAAACAGACATCTCAAGCTAATCAAAGTGGCCAGTCGACACTTGAACGCTGCATCATTCATAAAACAAAACATTCATTGAATGAGTGTAGGGGTTTCAAGGCAATGCCGCTTGAAGAACGAAGAAAGCTCCTGAGAGAACACAATGTTTGCTTTAAATGTTGCGACTCTGACAGTCATCTGAAACGGGAATGTACTTCCCGTGTAAAATGTGGAGAGTGTGGCAGCGATAGTCACGCTACAGCCTTGCATCTTAATACAAAAAGGGCTACGGATAAACCTAAAGGATCCTCAAAACAGCATGGCGGGGAGACACGTAGTAAATCAGAGAATCAAGACTTTGATACAGAAGTCAGCTCAAGATGTACCCAAATATGCAAGTCGAACTACTCTGGGAAGTCTTGTGCAAAGATCTTGCCTGTGAATGTTTTCTATCGGGACAACCCGGATAAAGTCGTCAAAACATATGCCATAATCGACGAAAAGAGCAATCGTTCTCTAACTTCACCTAGCTTTTTTGACATCTTTGAAGTAACAGATAAACCAAAAAGCTACACAATGTCTACATGTTCCGGCAAACAGACAACGTATGGAAGGCGTGGTGACGGCTTCATTGTACGGTCCATGAGTGGAGATACAGAAATGAAGCTGCCAAAACTGGTTGAATGCAATTACATCCCAGATAATAGGGACGAAATCCCGACGCCAGAAATTGTGGATGTTTATCCGTATATGAAAAGTTTAAAACGTCACATATTACCGATTGATGAGGCCTGCGAAATTATGTTACTCATCGGTTGAGACTTGATTGAAGCTCACCACATCAAAAGTAGCATTTATGGATCAATTAAGGCACCGTACGCAAAGCAGTTAAGACTAGGATGGGCTATTATTGGCGAAACCTGTCTTGACAAACAACACATCCCCCGTGAAGTGAAAGTATTGAGGACCCACCTCTAACCGTCGGGTAGAGCTTCTATACTTAGACCATGCCAGAGTGGGTTTGAAATTAAAGATGACCCGATCTTAGCATATGAGCCAGAAATATTTGTTCAGACCAAAGACGACGAGAAGATCGCTATGTCCCATGAAGATAAGGTTTTTATGAAGACAATGGACCGGGAGTTCACACAGAACACTGATGGGAATTGGGAGGCACCACTCCCGTTCAAGCACACAAAACAACCTCTTCCTGATAACAGGCCACAAGCAGCCAGAAGGGCGAAGTTGTTGGATATCAACTTAGCCAGAAATCCCACAAAGAAGGAACATTTCCTTGGGTTCATGGACAAGATATTAAGTAAAAACCATGCGGAGATTGCACCTCCGTTGCATCGAGATGAAGAACATTGGTGTTTGCCATTGTTCGGGGTATACCACCCCAAGAACCTTGAACAGATCAGAGGTGCCTTCGACTCATCAGCAAAACATGATGGTGTATCGCTCAACGATGTAATGCTTACCGGACCCGACTTAACTAATAGTTTATTGGGTGTCCTTATCAGGTTTCGAAGAGAAATGATTGCTATAACTGGTGATATACAACATATGTTCCACTGCTTCATGGTGCAGGAAGATCACCGGAACTATCTTCGTTTCTTCTGGCATGAAGACAACAACTTTGACAAGGACCTGATTGAGTACAGGATGAGAGTACATGTGTTCGGGAACAGTCCATCCCCAGCCGTAGCCACACTAGGACTCAGAAAAACAGCCAAGGCAGCAGAACAAGNGTACGGAAGTCACGTGACAAACTTCGTTACCAGGGACTTTTATGTAGACGACGGTTTGACCTCATGTCCGACACCGGAAGAGGCTATCAAGGTCATGAAAGACACACAGGACGCCCTAAAGAAATACGGGAACCTACGTCTTCACAAAGTAGCATCTAACAGTCCTGAGGTAATGAGAAGTTTCCCGTCAACCGACTTTGCATCTAATCTGAAAGATTTGGATCTTGGCGCAGATGAGAAACCGCTGCAACGAAGCCTTGGTTTGAACTGAGACGTGAACACAGTCAACTTCATGTTCGTTCTGTCAGACGACAAAAAACAGTTACTAGAAGAGGGATACTATCGACAGTCAAAAGCATCTTTGATCCACTGGGATTCCTCTCTCCCGTAATAATCCAGGGAAAATTGATACTTAGGAAGCTAGTTTCGGAAACCGTAGACTTGGACGAACCGGTTTCAGAAGACATAACGTCAGAGTGGATAGCATTCAGAAATAGTCCGAGAGCTCTGGAAACTCTACGGATCAAACGACCGATGGTAATCCATCTAAGCAAGGCCAGAGTGCGTGATCTTCACGTATATTCTGACGCATCTGAAAAGGCAATTGCTGCAGTAGTCTACTTACGAACAATCAATGGAGATGACGAAGTTAATGTTGGCTTTGTTTTTGGAAAGGCAAAAGTTGCTCCGACCAGTGGGAATACCATTCCAAGGTTAGAACTTTGTGCAGCTGTATTAGCGATCGAAGTAGCCCAATGCGTGCTAGACAACATAGATGTTCCAATTGACACTGTTACTTACCATACAGACAGTAAAGTGGTTCTTGGCTACATCAACAACGTTTCCATACATACGTTGCCAATAGGTGGAACGTATCCGGAAATATTCAGACCCTGGCCACTGGAAGTATGTTCCCAGTGAACGTAATCCAGCAGATCCAGCGACAAGATCTGTACCTGCTCAAGATATCAGCACATGTGAGTGGTTGTTTGGGCCCTGACAGTTATTGAAATGCAACGATCAAAACACGACAGTTGAAACACATAGTTTGGTAGACCCTGACAGTGACCGGGAGATAAGAACGAAGACTACCGTTCTAAAAGCAGAACTTGATCTGGTTCGCCAAGAACCGGAAACCAAATGGTTAGATAAATACTCAGACTGGAATAGGTTGAAATCTATTGCTTTATATCTGATCCGTTTCATACGAAACTGCGGCAGATAATGTCCAAGATGAGAAATCAGCAGCAGAGATGGTGATAATCAGAAGTGTTCAGACTGAAGTATATGGTGAAGAGATCGATCAACTCACGAATGGACAGACACTCCCAAGAAGGAGCCCGCTTTTAGGTCTCAAACCATTCTTGGACAATAACGGTCTTCTTAGAGTAGGTGGGCGCATTATTCACTCAGACCTGCCATTGAAGGGGAAAAGACCAATTATTGTTCCTGGAGGTCACCACTTATCGACACTGATAATACGACACTGTCATGAGCAGGTTGAACACTAAGGACGCCACTTTACTGAGGGCGCTGTTAGAACATCAGGCCTTTGGATAATAAGTGGGAAGAGCCACATATCGTCATACATCCATAAATGTGTTACCTGCAGAAAACTACGTGCCAAAACAGAAACCCAGATAATGGCTGATCTGCCAGCAGACAGACTGGAAGTAGCACCTCCCTTTTCCAATGTGGGTGTCGACGTTTTCGTACCTTGGACCGTAGTAACCCGACGAACACGATGTGGACAGGCGAACTCCAAACGCTGGGCCGTACTGTTTACGTGTCTTGTAACAAGAGCTGTACATATAGAGTTAGTTGAAGAGATGAGTTCGTCTGGATTTATAAACGCCTTGAGACGTTTCACCGCAATCTGTGGTGAAGTCAAGATATTTCGGTCTGACAGAGGGACCAATTTCGTTGGAGCAGTTAAAGACCTCCATATTCAAGCCATTAATGTGGAGCAGGGACCAGTCGGCCACTATTTGAAACAGTCGAACACCGTTTGGGTATTTAACCCGCCTCATGCTTCCCATATGGGTGGAGTCTGGGAACGAATGATCGGCGTTACCAGAGAATTCTGGACTCCATGCTGTCAAACACCAACAACAAGAACCTGACGCATGATGTGCTGAAAACCTTCATGGCCGAGGTGAGTGCAGTCATCAATTCCAGACCACTGCTGCCTGTTTCAAACGATCCGGAAGCTCCACTGATTTTGACACCAGCGATATTGCTCACTCAAAAAGTAGATTATGTCTTTTCCCCGGAGAAGCTCGGGAATTCAGCCAGAAAGATCTGCTCTTGGCGGAATGGAGGCGAGTTCAAGCCTTGGCGAAGACGTTTTGGGCTCGTTGGCGAAACGAGTATCTGTCCCTCCTTCAATCAAGGCAGAAATGGACATCAACAAAAAGAGATACGAAAGAAGGGGATGTGGTCTTACTTAAAGACAAGACCGTGCATCGAACCAACTGGCCCCTGGGAATTATCACTAGGATTTTTCCCGCAAAAGATGAGCATGTTAGGAAGGTAGAAGTACGGATTATATCCGAAGGGAAGGCCACAGTTTTCACCAGGCCTATCACAGAGCTGGTTCATCTGGTCGACTGTGATGAATGAACCGGGTTGTTGAGTGTGTTTCGACACGCATACTGCTCCTTTTCCTTTTCAGCTTATGGAAATGGCATGGTATGGTGTGGAATGGTATGGTATTGTGAAGAATGGTATGGATAATGGTGTGATATGGTGGTGTTACCCCTTTGACGTGAATCCGACGTACAAATGTACCGATTTGAGAACTGTAAATATGTATAGTGACACTTATTTGTTTTATGTGACACTTCGTTTAATGTGAATTTCCGGATCACTTCCGTGCTCACGTGAGCAAGATGACCATCCAAGAAGATGGACAATTATTAACTGTGTACATATATCTTCATTTTATATAGTTGAATTACTATGGAATTAACTGTTTCATTGTCTGTGACATATTAATATCCGTTTGTGATTGGGATTTCCCGTGATATTTGGCGAAGTCAGGTCGTATTTATATTTGGATTATGTGTTCCACAAAACTTTATTGGATTATACCGTTCATTATTATTGTAACTTTATCATTCATGTCTATTATGTGATATTAAAGGATTGAAATCAGACGGGGAGTGTACTGCCAAACCTGGCACATTTATTCTGTTAATTTATTTTGTGGAACTTTATCCGTCAGTCATATTCATTTATTACAACTTTTGATTTCTTAGCAGACTATTTTTATAACAATCAATATTCCTCCTACAGTGTTCCATAGTTTATACACCTATTTTTATACGTGTGTGATTTAAACTTCCTTTCACGACAAGACAATGGATCACATGGACGCTCTCCACGAAGGTCACTCGTATTTGTGGTAAACCACGATAGTATGTATTTAATTCAATCATCATTTGTTTAAACAAACTCTTCAACTGTTCGGATAATAACATTATTATTTCGTTCATCTGTCGATTGTTCTAGAAAATGTGAATTTTATGGAAACCGTATATCGGACATTCCAATTTATTTGTGCATTGCGCGGAACTCACAAATTTCACCTTTCAACAAGTAACTTTAATTTAATATCATTCTACACATGAACTTTAATTGTTAATTATGTAATTTATATATTTATTACCGTTTAAACTCCGTAATTCAATCTCGATTTGCTACATTGTAAATTTGTGTATTATTTTATATTTGTCGTTTTTACCGTACATTTTCCAGTAAATATTGGTACTGAACTGGTGTATTGTTCTGTCGGCCCTAGCCCCGACTTACATATTTCAGTTGGTTTCGATATTTGATTGTGGGTAAAGCTAGCTGTCGCCCAGGGGCAGCATAATCATCACTGAAGTCTTTTAATGACAAGACAACGTTCATCGACACAAACCTTGCAGTGTTTCCCATTCGCCATTTAAAGCAAACAGACCGAACCTTTGGCTTTGGAGAAATCATCAAAATGGGGACCACCATTAAATTTGAATATAATCAGCGAGAACGAAACCGAAAGGGACGATAAATACGACAGGATTTCAAACGATTTATTGTAACAAACCAATCATATTTTGGTTCCATATGCAATATATGTACAAAACGCGGTCATGGATGGAAAGCAAAAGTTTGTTATACTCAATAAAAAAGGAAAACCCAAAAATAAATACATCTACATTTACACATGAGAAAAACTTAAAAAAGCCAACGGTGTATGGTTAAAAGCTGTTATTTACAGGTTAAAAACACGAATGAATTTTAATCTTTACTGTTAAATCTGAATAACAACAAAACAAAAATGCATTACTTTTAATTTACCTCAATATGTATGAAGTAATAAAATTTTCAGTTTTTATGTACATTTCCAAAATACAGCACGCAAATGCTGTAATATACAAAGCCGGCCATGACAGCCCGCCATCTTCAATTTCAAAGACAATCACCATTCGTTTGGCAGAAACAGGCAAACACTGCAATGATAAAGTCATTTTACTTGATGTGTTTCCATACGTAATTAAACAATAAAACAAGGCATTGATATTTTCAGTAGTTATTATCAACGGAAGTTATATTTTAATTTTTTGCATCATTGCAAGGACAATGAAAACCATATAAAAAGTATTTAAGTTTTTTTACACCTTGACTTTCTTTCTCATATATCTATTTTTATGCTGTCAAATTATCCGGAGCAACTGAAGAAACTCTCGGTTAATACATACAAAACAAAAAAGTTTCATTTGACAAAGATAAAATCCTTTCGAATAATACGTCATTCCTGTCTTCCTTGAATATCCATACTAATAATAACAATCAAGACTATATGAATCTAACACCGGTGAAAAGGCAAGATCAAGAAATCTCAGACACCCAAGGGCAAGATTTCAATATTTCTCTGACGAAGCTTACCGAGTCAGAGAACCATTGCCACCTTACCCGAGGGTGTCTGAGATTTCTAAATCTTGCATTTTCAACGCTGTTTGATTTATTTTCTCACTTTTGTAATCACGAACTACGATTTATTTACCACCAAGCCGTACTTGACATCCGACGTTCCTAAGCGACGTCAATGACGTCTGAATACTTTGCTTGGTAATTTTTGTCTTGTACCGGGGGGTACAAGACAAGGAAATCTCACACCGCTAAAAATATGAANCTAACACGGATGGGTGTGCGAGACAAGGAAATCTCACACACCCAAGGGCAAGATTAAGGTTGTCTCTGACAAGGCTTCGCCGAGTCAGAGACTACCTAATCTTTCCCGAGGGTGAGTGAGATTTACCTTGTCTCGCACACATACCCGTGTTTGATTTGTTTTCTCACCCTGGCAACACAAATGGGTAGTTGCTCATTTTGACATTGGACATCATGTTAAGTACTATCAAGCATAACGTTGGATTTCTGTTGACACTAAATAATTCTAAACATATTACATAACACAATTATTAACTTGGTTTACTCTGGGTTTTCATTTGTGTTTACTTATGCACTGAAATCGTTGATCTGAAGACTTTTGTTTTACTTACGGGAGCTACGTCCCCTTTTTATGACGACATAAGATTCGAGCGGGATTTTTGAATGTTGAGTATACCTTATTTTCAGAATTATCTGGCACATATTATAGGTGTCAAGAGTTAAAGACACAGTTTTATAGGTCGACGTTGTTGGAAAATGTGCTTATCTAAAATGGAAAGCAAGAAGACAAATTAAGTGCAATTTGAATGTCAAGCAGATGCAAAAACAGCGGGAAAATGATCGTGTAGGTGTTCTCACCCAGGCGGGTGGGCGAGACGGAAAATGGGTGGGTGAGACGGAAAAATCTCATCCTCTCATTGGCTACATAGAAAGCACTACAGGTAGGGTTAGAAATGGAAATCTCAAACCGCTAAAAATAGGAACTGTCCTGTCTCAAAAGTGAGAAATATCATTCCTATATTGGGTACGATAATTACATAAAATGCCATATAAGGAAAGATACATCGCAGGATCGTCATCTGGCTCAACTACTGAATTTTCTATTGACCTAACGAAGATTTTGTCTGCTGTAAAAGAGAGGCATGAAAAAGTACTGTACAACTTTTGATGCTCAAAGTGACATAAATCACATGTTTACACTTAAAAATTCGGAGTACTTATTTGAAAATCTTAAATCCCGTTCATTTTCGCAAATTCACTCTTGCAAAGCAATTGATATTTCTAGAATGTATATAACACTTCCTCAATACAAACTAAAGTCACGAATAAAAGGTTTCATTCAAAAAGCCTTTGCCGACTCTAAAAAAACTTATATGAGGTTAAAAAGGTCATGCTTTTTTTTCAAAAAACAACTTAAAATAAAAAGTATGCTACGATGAAAAACAGGTGTGCAGTTTGCTTGATTTGCTAAATGGGATAAATAAGGTTTCCTTTTTAATACATATTTGTAAAATGAGCTCGAATTTCTTGAAAACATCAAAACGAAGTCGGAAAAATATCGATGGTACAAAGAAATAGGCAATTTCAAAGTACAAAAGTCAAGTCGTATAATAAAAATATGAGGACACAGAAAATAAACAAAATGAGACAAAACCAAGTAAATAAGAGTTCAACATCAAAAACTAAACTTTGTTTCACTTCCTATAGATAATAGATTTTGCATTCTGCTAACTGCTTTACTGTATATTTTGGCTCAACATTTTGCATGACAATGTAAAAATACCGTACACTTCTAAATTCGATAATTATTTATTAATAAATCGTATACTTTTGAAGAAAAAGATTTTTTTTTCGAAATCTCTATTATGTTTGAATGGTAAATATTTACCGCGCGCGATTGTCATCAAGAATGGACTAATCTGACATAGGTAGTGTCACCTTTTACCTGTCGACAAGTGATCGAGTATTTACAAGATGTATCTTGCCCATCAATTAAATGTTTCTGCCTGTTCGCCCTTAAAATAGAAAAAAAAATTAACTTGTCTTCCAAAAACAAGGAAAGTTCACATATACACATCAATCTTTGCATATTTTTTGAATCGTAATAGTTTCATTTTTCAGTTATGTATGGTCATTCTTGATCTACATGCAAAAATTTACAGATACTACTGTGAAAGTACTATTATTCGTGAGGTTCCAATTTTCGTGGATTTCGTGGTTCGCTCAAACCACGAAATTAAATTCCCAATGAAATACATTTTTCCATAGAGGTTTAATGTATAGAATTTGAAACCACGAATTTAACTACCCACAAAATAGTGATATTTATGAAAACCACGAAAATTGATGTCCACGAATAAAAGTACTTCCACAGTATTATTCAAATATCGGAGAAATCAAAAAATGTCCGTTATCATCATGAAGTGAAACAGGCTTTAAGAGACTTACACAGGGAATTCCAGTAATAAAGGTAATAACAAAATTATCTAACGGAGTTCTCAAGAGCCGAAGTCCATCAGATTAAATGAAAAATCAGCTGGAAACCATCGGATAAATTGTCGACTGCAAAGGTCCTGACTTGGTACGCAGTAAAAAAGAAACTTGAAGCAGAGTATGGACCGAAACGTCAAACTTGTCCACAAGGGGCTGATATCAATTGAACAACTTTTTTATGGTCGTATGAGACGGATTTTTGTAAGCCTTAATTAGGCGGTCACGGATATAGATATATCAAATGAGACGAATCAACTGTGAAACACATACTCAAGTAAAGAGGAGAAGCTGGAATATTA
The DNA here is from genome assembly GCA_002080025.1 of Modiolus philippinarum. Classification (NCBI taxonomy): domain Eukaryota; kingdom Metazoa; phylum Mollusca; class Bivalvia; order Mytilida; family Modiolidae; genus Modiolus; species Modiolus philippinarum. The sequence continues at coordinate 6,800 of MJUU01067208.1, read as the reverse complement.
CTGTCAATGTAAGAGAAATTGATAATTTTGAAATTAAGGATGGTCACTCCTCAGGTTTTTGAAACTGTCTCTGACTTTCGGAATTCTCATATTTTATCCATCATGATGCATTAAAAAATTTTGCACACTGACCCCCACTTTTCTTTTTAAAATATGTTTATATACATCTTGAATAGACTTTTGACAACAATTAATGAAATTCTTGATATATCTTCCTTGTATTTCAAAGGTCGATTGCTTTAATGCAAAGTAAATAAAAAATCTAGAGGAGTTCGGTTTCCCGCCAAAATTTCTGGCACTTAAATCTATAAAATTGGCACACTGACCTATCGATATTTTGGCTTAAAACGATGTTTGATCGATGTATTAATAAACATACTAATTTCAAAACCTTGATACCATGAACTTTAGGAGTGACCATCCTTAAAACAATCAGCTTAACACAAAGATATACAAGAGGTGGATAGAGAATACAAGTGATATAGATACGAGTAGTACAGAAATTATTGAAATGTTAGATTTACATAAATTAAAATATGAAATAATCGTTTGTAAGACTATCCATTACGACTTTACTTATTTTAACCCCTACCATCCATTTTTTGTCTACGTACATGAGAGTGGAGACAATGTTTTTATATTTTAGATGGTCTTGATGGGGTATGAGCAGAAAGCGGGATTGGCCTTTTTGAGTAAGCGTGGGGTTGGATTGGTCTTTTTGCAAAAGCAGGAAATGGGATTTTTGAGAAAAAAAGGTAATGTCAAAACGGGAAACGACGTCTAGCGCGAATCAGGAACCACTTTAAACCTAGCTCGTGAAACGGGAAAAGGTGGCCTCTGAAGTATTCCCCACCTTCGGAAACGGCAAAGTGTAGAAAAATTATCGAGATTTCGGGAAAGAGACCCCATCAAGGCCCCCATTTTACTGTCGGTCATGTCATATTAGGTGTTTTCATCCTTTCTTTTGATGATAACGTATTTTGCATGAAATTATTTGTTTACGGAGACACTTTAAAATCTAACGACTGTAGTTTCTGGTGTTAAGGGGGTTCGCTACTCAATTTGAAAATAAATAGGATTTCAAATAAACATGATTTTTTGTTAGAAAATTAAAAAAGAAACAATTTAAGTGAAAAAAAATGATAGGTTGATGATCTAGTTTTT
>MJUU01067207.1:133065-148533 GCA_002080025.1 Modiolus philippinarum | reverse complement strand
TCATCTACATGTTTCTATAAAACACGTACAGCACCGCAACACCACTATCTCCATATACACCAATACATCGTATGATATGTATGTGTATTTATTTTTAGATTAAATATTACTATCTCTATTTTATCTGTAGGGACGGTCAGAAATAGTTATATTAATGTTGTTTATACTATAAGCAAGTCCAGCTCGATTGGTATTTTATTTATACCTAACGGGACATACCGTTAAAATTTCTTGTTCTATACATTTTAACAATATAGCATAAATGGGGTATACCTATATTAGGATGAGATACGACTCAGCCCCGTCAAAAATAAAGCACAATTATTTTTACAATATTGTATTTTTTGCACATTTCAATTACTACTCCTGTTTATTCATTAAGCATGAACAGCACAATATACAAGCAAGTCAGCACCTACATCTTTATACACATGTAAAATGGATTTACAGTTATCAATGCTATTAATGTAACTTCCACAACAGTCACAGAACCAAGTTATTCGATGATTGTATTTGTGCACAATTGTTTTTAGATTCTACCCTATATTTGTTTTATTCTATACATATACTTACCAAATATAAGCTCACAATACCGTATATTATAATAATGAATCCCATTTTGAATTAATACCACATCACAAATGTTCCAGGCTTTATATCCAAACATTATTTCATACAAGTTCAGTCAACACAGTATCAACGAAACCTTAAAGCACATACGAGTTGTCCGGAAACACGATGTAAAACTAATTCATGCTCATCATGCCTTCAGGCAGTCGCTGAATATGGTTGAAAAACCAGGTCATATGTTAAACACAGAAATACACAAATCGTCACATTACTCACAGAAGCTTTTATTATGAAAGCTATTTAAGTCTATTCAGCTACAGGACAATTGGTACTGTTACCAGTCCTGTCTATACTATTTTTCCCTGAACTAGGACCTGTACTTATAACTTGCTTCTCTGATGGGTCGAACCTAAAAGGCGTACATTTTTATTGTCAGCCAGACATTATAGTATTCCCTAATTTTGACATATACTGATGTTTTGCTGATAGGAAGTGTACCCCAATAAATAACTACATTGATTGTTTCAAATACTGGTATCTCCTTTTTTCAGTACTTTTTCTTCCCATCTTACATACACTAGGCTTTGACAGGAGTGATCCCTGCAAGTACAGCGGGTATCCTTGTAGTGATCACTGATATCAGTATAACCTCTTTGATTTTGGTATATATTTACTCAATTGACGCATTGGAGAAGCAGGCCAGTACTAAAATAAATTAAAACATTCTTTTGTAATGTTATTCTCTTGGCGAAAGGGGAGTACTTGTCTTAGTTCTTCGGACCTCGCACTATGATCCTAATTAGGGACGGGAATTATGTACCTAAATAAACATAGCAATGGAAAAAAAATAGTATTATATCCAACCCCATGCTTGCACTTATCAGCTGTCTGGTAGTGGGAGCGCGGGGAAGATAACCTTCCTCGCCCTCCTAATACACAGAAACTACAGTTTCAATACTTCTACTATTAAAGTTGGATATAATATTTCAAAAATATGGGGCTACAATAGGATCTTGTGCTAGGAGCTGTATAGTAAAGGGGACCTTTTTTTATGCAATCCAAAATCTGTTCATTTTTAAAACAGAATTTTAAAGCTGTTTAACATAATTTTATGTAGGATAAATATGTATGTATTACTGTAAACAACTAATCTGCACTTACGAACACGAAAGATATCTTTAATGACTGGCCTAAAAATGATTGAACAGTTTAACTTGATCAAACATTCGATTTCTAATAAGTGTGTCAAAACATTTTTTGACAATAGTGAGAATATTCACTGATACATAACGTGCAAAGGCGCAATTACTTTTATAGTAAGTCGCCTACCAAATCAATTGAAGAAGAAGAAGAAATGGTTGAAGTACCGATTTGTCCTTGTTGTTGTCCGAATACTTAATAAATTCACAGAAACTTTTCAAACGTTTACCTTGGTACTGTTTGAGGGGTAGAGAAGTAACATGCACAATGAATGTTGATGGGTTTTGTCTAGGGTTAGAAAATGACACTAACCAATCAGTCACAAAACAGATCTTTCAACAACCATAATTTAGCTGGCTGTGTGACGGGTGCCATGCAGGAGCAGATCATGCTTACTCTTCCGGAGCACCTGATGATACCTCAGTTTTTATAGGGATTCACACTGCAAGTGCTTTAATTTTGTGGCGTTCATGTTCATTTTTGTTTGTTTGTTTTGTCTTTGTCATGCTGTTTCAGTTCGTGTTGCTGTGAATTGCCGTGATTTTGGATTTGTGATTTTGGAATTTCCCCTTTCCTCGTTCTTGCTTCGGTATTCGTTTGCCGATGTATTAATAACAAAACTATCTTATTTGAAACGAACAAAGGGTAAATGTACATGAGACAAAATCTCTATAAATACATGGTAAGATTAAGCAAATGGAACAATGCTTTCATTGTTGTTCTTCATCTTGAAGTCACCATAAGGCTTTCAACAAATGGAAAACACTCCTACTTCATAGTAAGTTCAAGACGGTCCCTGGCAACGGTTTGAGCGGAATTCACTTTCTAAATGATGAACAACGCTACATCCATTTTCCCCTTGTGTCATGGATGCGAGGTCGTCAACAACCATAACAAATCGTGAAAGTATTCTTACAAACACTGACATCCGTTGCCCGACAAAGGGACCAATAGACAATACAACATATTAAAAACGATCACAATTGATTGTAACAAAAATTGGGTATTAATAATCAGGAGTTGTAGGCAATATATATATACAGATGGTCAGAACAATAGTTGTTGAATTTTGAAATACATACTGTGAAAGTATGTATTCTTTATCCTTCTCCGTCAATAGAATCGTAAAATTATTCTAAATAAATTGTAATCATTATAAAAAGTAGTAAATATAAGGGGTTTCCAAATTTTTCATAAAAAAAACAAATTCTAAGAGTTGGTTGACCTCTATTAAAATGCCATTTGTTGACAAATATAGAAGAAGATTAATTACTAATTAATGGTTGTATCAACCTAGTAGATGTTTGATAAGATGAAAAGAAAGCACAATCAAAAATACTTTAGTAAATTAATTGTATCAAGGTGTTGCAAAAAGTACATAAACATTCCTATAGAAAGAAGTAAATATGTGTATTTTACAGTTCATTACCTTATGATATACAAAATATTTGTAGAACACTTAAAAATATTTTGCTACTTTTTTGACAACTTTTTTTTACATTGACTGAGGCTTTTCACCTCTCAGTATCTTAAGCTAAAGGGACAACTTAACTCCTTTTTAACAGTTCAACATCTTCTTAATCTAATATACAAGTAGTTATAAAATAATTTAAAAAAAAAATACTATATACTCAAGTAGGAAACAAGGGATAAATATTTGCTTTGTAAAGTAGTAAATGGGGGTAATTACACAATTACCGAACAGAGTGGTTAAGAGCATAAGTCCATGAGACAAAAAGACAAATCAGGCGGAAACCACCGGCAAAATTGTCGACCGCAATGGTACTGACTTGGTACAGGCGTTTCAAAAAAATGGTGGGTTAAACCGGTTTTTTGGCTAGCCAAACATCCCCTTCCATTGCGGTAGTGTCTGGTAGCAACTCAACAGCAATTGCCATTGAAAGGTCATAGACAGTTAAAAGAAATGATCTTCCCGGTATTAAGTAATTGAAATTTAAAAAAAATACCAATAGTTTCTGATCGCTAAAACACTATTCACGTTATTTTTGTCGAATAAGTCTTAGTCTTGTGGACCTGTTATATTAAACACACAGAGATATCTTGTTGAAAATTAGGAAATCGACTCAACGGAAAACAAACACGTGACGGGTGCTGTATACAGATGTCTGAATACTAAGCAGATTGACAGAGGATTTTTTAACTTTTCACTTAGGTACTGTTTGGGGTGAGAGAAGTAATACATATCATGTGAGAGAAGTAATACATATCATGGATTTTAATAAGTTTTGTCTAAGGGTTAGAAAACGACATTAAGTAATCGGCTACCAAAAAAATGTCACTCTGTTTTTTTGAGAGTTCACTTTGTTATTGTTTCTTGTGTTTTTTTTTTCTTCATCTTCTTCTTTCGCTATTCCACTACCATTGTTATGGGTCTTTTCCAAATTCCATATCTAACATATCATGAGTAAAAAGTCCTTTATTGTTATATTGCATAGGTAATATTCTATTCATAACACTTATATTAAGCTTATTAATAAGTGAAAGTATATTAATCGATATACATTAATGATCAGTGCTGACAGTATAAGAAGCTAAATAAAGTTAAATGAAGGCATTATTGTTTTCACCAACTTAAAAAAAACTATACTATTGACAATTCTAACACGCAGGACATTTTGATTCATGTTTAATGGTTTGATATTTAAACAGACAATCGGTATTCAAATGTGCATCAGTTTTGCCCCCTGTGTGTTAATTTGTTAATATGTTTTTGAATGCTTGTTACGCCGAATTTATACAAATGACCAAATAGTGGGGTTGGTGAAAGCTTTAAAGGATGAAAATTAAAAGGGACATTGTTAATTCTTTTAATTCATCTTTCGATATGGTGATGATTTTATTTCACAAATAAATTATACCAGCATTTCAATCAGTACTCACAAGTTATGTATCCAGACTAACTAGAAATTCAAGATACTGCATAAACTAAAAAGGTATTAGGGAACTAAGAAATTAGAAAAGTCAAAATTTTCAGGTGAAATTTGAAATTCGAAGTTTAAAAAAGTCTAAATTATAAAATAAATTTGAAATTTAAATATTTTCAAAAGTCGAAAATTTGAAGAAAGAAAATATTCCTAATACAATTCCGTAATTAAGAGACTTGAATATTGATATTCTTCTCTCCCGTAGATCTCAAAAATAGAAACATAGAGTTAATATGCAATATATATTATTTGGTTAGCCAAGGACTTCAAAATTGTAAGGAAACCACACAAAAGATAAATGAATATTCACGTTAAATCAATCGGGATAATTAGAGAGATGTATTACAAAGAAGAATCTTCACACTTCATAAAATGGCTGGTCTTAGAAAAGAAATTGACGAAAATGCGTTATAAGTTACAAATTATATATGTAAACATAAAACATTGCGTATCTATCAAACCATGCAAAACCTATTACATAAACATTATAAATGCATTTCAAGAAAGTTATTATCGAAATAGCAATAAAATGATAAAAGTGCTGTAGGACTACTATTCTGTAATTTTGGTGAAACATTTCAAAAATGAAGTTCAACTATACCATAGCTACTATTTAAAATATACCTGAAGGCACTGAATATATATGTTATTTTATATTTCATACCAGGATATGTAGTTTAATAAAAAGTATAGTTATCCCCAATCTTAGGCATACGAAGTGTTATTTCTATATGAAAAGTTATAATTATTCAAAATAGACTTCTTCTTTTTAGACTGACGGTTCGGTTCTCACTTACTTCATTGGTTTGGCGTCAATATATAAAATAAAAAAACAATAATAATATCAATACAAAAAAACAAATTATTCATCGGTTTGGAATTTATCCTCTCTCATATTTTGAAATTATATACCAAATTAAGACAGACAAAGCACAGAACAATGTTCACAGAATACGGGAGGAGCAAAGTACAAGATTACATAAATCATAGCCCATAAACAACAACGAGAACACAAGAATACAGAAGACCACAAATACAACACTCAAAACTACAGTGATATAACAGTGTGAGCACAGAGCGACAACAGGTGCTCAGGAAGGGTAACTTTGTCCTGCGCTTTCTGCTCATAAAGTCAATGGTTCCTGTCCGGCTCTGTCTTACACATTTTTTAACCTACTAATTATATAAGATCAATACTACAAATGGGACGCATGCAATACCAGTAGTCGTATGCATGCAATAGTATTCATTTCACAGTTAATCCCGATATCAGCATTATTACGCAAAGCAAAAAGTACCCTGGTAGTTCTCTTCAAGCCAGCAAAATCAGATTAAAAGTTTTATAAGCGATAAGTCCTCTTCTGGAAAATTAAATTTTCTAAAATATAAAAAAGAAAATACACAAAAAGGGAATATTGTAGGTTTGCTTTCTCTTGTTCTCTCAAGACGAATCATTTTGGTTTTCTGTCAGTTTGTACAAAGTTGAAAGCGAAATAAAAGCTTCAAAATTTGGACCACTCATTTTTTTCTCTTGTTATTTTTGCGATGGCGTATTATGCAAATTATGTTCTTATGGAAATATACGTTCACATTTCAAGATCTTAATATCACCAGAAAAGGTGTGCGAAATAATACATGACAATCCTTGTCAAATGTAGTAATAAACGTTTTTCCTTGTGAAAGGACAGTCTCCAGATCTTCCTTGTGAAAGGACAGTCTCCAACACTTACTTTGAGCTAAAGATTGTAAGTCGTTGTTAAACGTTTTATTGTAAACTAAAGATGAAAAACAATAATAAGGTTGTTTAAAATGCAACATAGATTTTGTTTCGTGCACATCATTCCATATCCATTGATTCCTCACAGTTTAATGGCCATTAAATCAAAAGGTATGTTTGAACAAAAGCCATTCCCGTAAGGCCAAACGTTTATCTCCTAAGTGTTAGTAAAAACTCAGCGATTGTTGAATTTTGCTTAAAGTTTAAAGAATACACAATTAAAAGTAATTGTACTAAGTTGTAAGTTGTTAAAAATGTATCTTTAGTTTGAATAGACTTTTGAAAGATAAAATCTTCAACATTAAGGCTGATCTCGATATTTTAAAATATATATTAGATTATCCTAGCATTCAAACAAGTTTGTTCATTATGACTTTACTATTGTGGTTGCTTAAACTGGTGAGGTAATTAACATTTCACCATCCCCCCCCGCACTATTTTCTGTGAACACAAACTCTCAACAAAAGTTCTGAGTCAATGAGAACATCTTTTGAATAATGATCAATATTGTTTGGATTCTTGCTTTCTGATTACATGTTAAACCTATGAACTACCTAGCATTACTAAACATTGTTCCATCACCCTTATGTTTTAGCAATATATCGAAACGTCAGCAAATGTAACCATTTTCGATAATATGCAGAAGATAACAGGAAACACTTACAATGGCCGACAATCACAATCATCAGCCACAATCTGCCAGGGAACTGAAGAAGAAAAACGATCAAACGACAAACGTAGACAACGACAGGAACTCGGGATAGCCGGACAACTATTAATGTTGATCTCTGCTGAAAACGTCTAAACATTTTGAAGGCAGGCCACGTTTACAACTATTGCCGCCCCACATTTTTCTGGACTGATCTTGGTTCAAATAAAATTAAAATAAGTATGCTTTGTGCTTTACAGATGTAGAAATGGATTCTAACAGTTGCCGTGTTCATGTTATGTCTTTGTTTCTTTGTTTTTCCGACGTTGCCATTGTCCTTGGATTGTTCTTCCAACGAAGAGGGTAATATTTATTTGTATATAAAAAAGCCAGGGCTTTTCAAAATACTTCTTCTGATTACTTAAACTCAATAGTCTTCTTTCTAGGTCGTTTTAACCTGCACATGTTGTCTCTTTTACCCCATTTCCTTTCTTTTTCACGTTTAACATCAATGAGTGTCATCATATAAATAATGGCCTAGTTACAACGTAACAAAAACAAGTATTTGGTCAAAGTTTTTCTCAAGTAACTTTGACAGCAATAAATTGCCCTATCACCTTATCGTTTTTACTTCATAGAAAGGAATAATTACAGCTTTATAATAGCAATACAGATAATTTTGACAAGATTATGCACTATAATACAAATAAGTAATACCATTCCTTTACTCTTTACTCTTCGTGCTACGCGCTCAGAAAAAAAGCGATAGTATTACTACTACTTAAAAGATACCAACGAAATAAGTATTCTTTGTTCAGGACCTTGTTTTGTTTCATATACACTTGACAGTCGGAGGACAATAACCTTCACCATTATTCTATACACGTAACACTATATTACCAAATAACTCTGTTAACATTTGATTTTGTTAAAACTTATAAAATGTCTATCTTGAATGTCTAAATTGTTTACATTTGCTTCTTAAAGGTGTCAACACGACCGAATGAATAGAAAAATGAGTGTAATAGATCTTTACAAAATATGTGTGAAGAAAGAGTGAAGATTCGTTTTGCATCGAAAGGCGAAGTCTAAAGATTGTGTTCCTGTAATTTCATCAATATCAACGAGAGTATTCGTTATATGTTAAGTCCTGTGGAAATATGCCCTTTGTTTATCAAAAAAAAAGTTCGAATTCTTTATGTAACCATCAGTGTTGATTGAGGTATGCTTCTAGAAAAAAATGTCATCCTTGAATCAAACTATTATTATTGTATAATCGTTGATGTTAAACCATGTTCTCTTATTGTCATTATATATTTAGGCAGAGAAGTCTTCAATGTTAAAATACAAAAATACAAAAGTTGCAGAATGAACAGTAAATTTCGTCATGCTGTTCAAGTGTTTCAAGGAGTAACCTCTCATTAGCAGCATCAGAATCAAATAATATGGAAAGCCAAAATCCAAAGTAGTAAAAAAAAAGAAGTAGCCATTACCAAAAATATCGAAATAGGGAGCCAAATCGAGAACCAAATACAAAACATCGTTCTGTGGTTGTAACTATCTTTGTTCCTTGATTGTCTCGATATTTTTTATACAGCCCGCAATGTTAAATATAGTTTCCACAACGAGACCTAGTTGATTATGAAATTTCTCACATCGAGTTAAATAAATTTTGCAAATGTTTGAAAGCGAGGCTTGCCGAGCTTTTAAAACATTTAAAAATTTATTTAACGAGATGTGAGAAATTTCATAATTAACGTGTTTAAGTTGTGGAAATTGTTTCTCTAATGACTGGATGAAAAACACCGAGGATTGTATTCCGAATAAATTTGTCGGGAAAATTCACGAAACTTGTTCTCCACTCTAGAGAGGAGAACAAATGTTTCAACATCGTTCAGGAAAGGTGAAAACTGAATACAAAGTAGAGAAACTATGTTCTGTTCTTGTCACCATATTTTATATATTCGTTAATATTATTAATATTACACTATGCTCTGTGGTCGCCAGTATATAAAGGTGTATAACAAGAATTAGCATGGTTTTTGTAAAGAATTTCATTGCACATTATTTCTACAAAAGTTGCCTCAGCTTGCCTCAGTACCTTCAGATAAGTGCTTTAGTAACTCCCAAACTAAAATTGCCACTTTGAACACAGTAAATGTATTCTTTGCTGGTAGTTATCCCAGATACGTTTTGGTTTGTGCATCACTACGCAACATCTTTACTATCATAACTGTTCCCGGAAATATTATTTTATTTCTTTCGCCAGATGTTTTAACGTTTAGGCAACGGAATGGGTATTCTTCGAAAAGGGCCTTCTATTAAAATATTGAGCTCAGTTTGTTTTATGGCTCAAGCTCTAAACAATGACAACGGACATTGCCCTCCAATGTAATGATATCAACACGTAACATTATAATACGAAATAAACACAAAAATTGACGTTTCATTCAGTTAAATACGTATAAATGTCTTTCTTATGTCTAAATTGTTTACATTTGTTTCTTTACGGTGTCAATATAGCTAAATAAATAGATAAACGTATTATAGATCTTTAAAAAACATTTTTAGCTCTGCAACTGTCTGACAAAGTTTCCTTTTGCGTCAGCTATGCTTGGGTTGTCTGCCTATATTTTCGACCATACTTTAGCAACTATAACATGGGATATATGTTACATTCTGTGGAAATTATAAAATTGCTTTTCGTTGATCAAAAATTACTATGAAGTAAAAGTGCATTGAGCCATAAGAACATCCACTAATTAAAACTTTCATGGACAAGAGAATAACTCAATATGGACTTTTCTTTATAGACTTCTGTTTGCTTTTGTTCTTTTAAGGTTCTTTAAGGGTTGTAACTATACCCAGAGATATGTGCATGATTTTCGTTTTAGAAATGTGACAATTTCACTGCTTTCAATATTTGTCTCCCAAATATTTGTTTCAATGTCATTTCGTGAGATATAAGCTGCCAAATGCACATTTGTTGCAGTTGATCTATCTTTGTATTAAGAGATAAACAAGTTGTTTTGTTTCATAAGAAAAAAGCAAAACAAAATGGTTTGTATAAAAAATATAATCACGGTAATAAAATTAAAATGATACATTTTACGTACATAGAATTAAAAGACAAAGTTATTTGTATACAATTTACTCATAACTGAACGTAAATGCAATGAAAGACCTCAAGGCAGTGGTAATAGCTTTGTAAATACAACAATCTTGTGTTATTTTCCCATTAGACGGCGGACAATGTTCGATTTTCCTTTCTTATATTTTAATGCAGACTGGATAGAATATTCAAACACCTTCAAGATACCCTTTTTTGATACAGACGAACACTCTGTAAAATGTTCCGCACCAATCTCATCGGCTAGTTCTAGTCCTTCAAATTTAGTTATATTTTCTTCACATCCTTGTCCACGGATATCTGTTTGTGTTGCAACAAGTATAACAGGAATTTTCTTTCCAACTACCCGTCTAATTTCGGGCATCCAAAATGTTTTTACATTATCAAACGATTCCTTATCGTTTACACTGTAGCAGACGACAAATACGTCAGAATCTTTATAAGAGGAACATCTCACCTCATTGTTCTCATGCTGCAAAATAAAGATATGAAGAGTAAATTTACGTTTTGCTTGGTTATAAGTTGGTCTGTAATCAACTGGTGGAGAGTAATTAGATCTCTAACTCTTTTGAAATTTTAGTCTGTTTGTAGCTCAACTAAATAACCCTGTTGAAAAATAAATCTGTTGATAGCTAAACTTTAACCCCTTTTAATTTTACTGTCTCTGTTTTGGACTTTTAGGATTAGTGTAGTTTGCGTCATAATGTACTGTAGATACATATATTGAAAGCAATGTGCACGAAAATATTGCCAATAACAATACATGTTAAAGTTCATTGTCATGGTGGTGTTTTAGCACAACAACCACATTATTACAAAACGGAACTTAACCTTTTTAACATATTATGACCATAGATACTTATGTAAAGACCTGGAGGTAATGGAAGTATATGTCATGTTGCAAACAGAATTTACACCCACCAGGATATAGTTTAAAAAAAAGTATCACCCGCGTCAAACTACGTCATTATTGACCAATAGTATTTGAATTCATTTATTACGTGTTAAAAAAGTGAAAGTCAATAGTTCTTAATGTCTTATTTAAGTTGCTCAATTTGAAAATAAGAGTTTTTTTTTCTGGTTAGAAAATGAAAAAGAAGTAATTTAAGCAAAGATAGGTTTTTGTTCTGCTACAATTAGTAATTTGTGATTTGGTGGGAAACTGAACTCATGGAGTTTTACTGGTTTAACATAGACTATGAAGGAAAGTGGCGAAATAAATAAGATTTAATGAAATCTTTCTGAAAATCTTCATTAAGATGTATTCAAAGACATTGTCAAAATAAGGGCCTGTGGGCAAAAATGTAACGCTTTTAAATGGATAAATCAGAGGAAAGTAAAACTTCTGACAGAAATACCGAACATCCATGATTATATTCATATTTTCATCTTATCGATTTCAAGTAAAACCATTTTGTCAAAGAAATATTCCTGTTGGAATTAGCCCGTTATAAAGTATGTACTAATTTTATGTTTTCATCTTTAATCCGTCTTTTAGTTCCAGTTTCTGTTTCTAAAATTGGCTTTTTCGACATTATGTCAGATTAAACCAAAAGCATCGTGAAACTTATAATAATATGTGGTTTTTAGTGTAATTTAGCATCACGATAATAACAGAAGAAAATTCAATATACTTCGAAACAAAAAAATGCTTTATTGCATATGATAGAAAATGGATAACAGGAAACACCCACAATGGCTGAAAATTATAATTACATGCAACAATTTGCAAGGGAATTACACAAGAAAAACACGTATAAGACGAAAGACAAACGTAGACAACGATAGGAACTCGGGACAGCCGGACTTTGAGTCTTTCATTATTCTATAGTCAGTAATATTTCAGCTGCATTTAGGTCGGCAATGTTGGCAATGTGGCAGTCTCTTATCCAGAGCAATTTGAATAAAAATATCAAAAATAAAAAAATAGAAATAATCCTTGATCATTAGATTTCTTCTAAGAAGATTATGCGAAGGGTCTTTTTCGAATTGGCCTGAATCTTGTATAATAAAAACGGAATTTTCGCATTTGAGCATTTATGTTTTTTCATTGAAAACTTCAGTTTTGGTTTTTTTTTCAATGCTACATTCAAGGATTTGAACATATATGTATAATTAGTTGCTGAGAGTACAAGCTTGAAATGTCCACCAGAATTAACATTTCTAACACCAAGTACCTGAGAATGTGCTTTCATAAAATTTTGGGAGCCCAGAAACTTCAATAAACTCCAACAGTATACACTTACCTCTCCTGTAGAATCAGATATACTGATAGAATATTTAACTCCAATAAAAGATGCATCTCCTAGGTAACTGTCAGATACTGTAGCCACGTAATTTTCTGTAGCAGTTTGTCCAATAAAGCTTTTCACGACAGATGACTTTCCCACCATTCCATCTCCTACTATACAACAGTGAATTATATGTTCAGGGTCCATTGTGGTTAACACCATGTTAAAGTAGCATCAATTATGTATATATATATATATATAACATACACAGCTTCCTTAGTTGTAGTCCGTAAGAAAATTGTAGAGACTATAAGAGACTGCTTGACTTATATCTACTTCAGATGTGAATGGCTAGGTACGTGTCTATTGTATATAGATATAGGTAGATAAGTACACTGTTTACTTACAAGTTATCCTCCTCAATGAACCTATAGAAGATAAGTACGATTGACATTCGCGGTTTCTTTGTTAGGACCTCAAGGTAAGAGTTTGGGTTTTTAAAATTTAACATTGAAAACAAGCCGATGTGAAATCGAACCCCGACTCTTTTTTTGCATCGTCACCTATATAAAAAGGAATTTCCGAAAAAAAATGAAAAAAATAGATAATTGATACAGGTAAAAGATTTTAACACTTAAAAATGACACGGGTGACAGGTAGACATACATTTACAGAGAATAATGAAAGGCAATTTCAATGTTTTAATCTAAGTAAACCATCATTACAGAGTACGTTAATGCTGTTGGGTTAGGTTAAATCACTTAAATAAAAATTCTAGTTTTAAAGTGTTTTACTTCTCTATAAGCTTGCCAAAAGGTACAAATTCATTGAACGTTTAGCATTTAACAATATTTTAACTTAAAACGTTTAAAATATAAATAAGAACTACGTATTTATAAATGCAGTTAGCCCTCTAGATACGATGCAAAGATCGCCTTTCATAGATTGCATAAAAACTTATTTCTACAGACGTATAAAGACGAACAGTTCGATATTTGCCATTTACTATGAGGACACCATCATAGTCGACATCAATCTTTGCACAAAAAATAGCTTTTCCCTGACCAACCTGTACACTAATTCCTTTTCAAATTAACTTTTTAAACATTATAGGAAATCTTAATATTCAATGTGCGTTTTGACGGTATGCCTTAATAAACTCGCACATCAAACAAAGGTTTAATTAAAGATGTAAGGAGGAAGACCAAAGTTAAGGGACATAAATCTTAAAAATCGCTTGTATGTTTGTTTTAGTGATTTTCATAAAAATATTTTAAGCTTTTAAGTAACATAGATTATTGTAATTCTTCTTCACATCAATGCTTAAAAAGTATCCATTAAACTGACTGTTTCAAACATCTTGCCGATTTAAAGAGTTATCTCCTTTAACAAAGGTCTACTACCATAGGTAGATAATAACTAAATACCGAGGTTACTGTGAATTTACTTTCTGCATATGCGCATTTCGACAACTTATGTCTCTTCAGTGCAGATAAAATCTAAACGTTTGGAAGACCATATACTAAAAGATATCTAAAAACTGATAGAGAACAAATAACCAATATGATCTAAATGTAAGGCCAAAATTAGCTAAGGACAGAGCTATGCATGAGGGAGATACTCCTTAGTTTTCAACAAAATTTACAAAAATTTAGATATTGTAAGGTTCCAAAAATAATCGGCTTTCGGGTCAGCACCGAAGTACTGACTACTGGGCTGGTGAATACCCTCGGGAACTAACAGTCCACCAGCAGGGGCATCGACCCAGTGGTAACAAATAACTAAATACCGAGGTAACTGTGAATTACTAAAAGAGACAATTGTTGAATATATAGAAGCAAAAAAAAAAGAGAAAGGGGAAATCTAAAATCAGAAATCCAAATTACACGATAATTCGTATTAAACACTAATTAAAACAACCTTACAAAGTCAAAAAAGAAAAATAAGCAAAACACACAAGAAGGCCACAAAACAAAAACACTAGCACTAGTGTGAACCCCTATATAAAAAACAGGAGGAATCATCAGGTGCTCCAGAAGGGTAAGTATGCTCTGCTCCACGCGTGGCATCCGTCACACTGCAAATGAAAGGCTTTGTCAAAGTCGATGTTTGTCAGTTCGGTAATAAACTCAGGATCTACTCAAAGATGTCTAATTTTCCTAGAAACATAATCACGATTTTCAAAGCATAGTGACGACCGTAAAACTTCTGTAGTGACCATTGCAACAGTGATTTAACATAACCTTGGTGTATAATTTTTAGACAGTAATTTTGCTCTGTTGAAAAGTCGCTGTACAAACTACAGGCACAGTTTAATCGAATGAGTTGTGAAATATAGACGCGATATGCCGGGGATATCATGTCGGTATATTTCTGCTCAGATACGGTAGGTTCACTTTTGGAAAGTCGAAATCATCACGCTTGTAGTAAAGATTTGTTTTCAGACGTCAACACTTATCAATAAAACGTTATAAGTCCAGTTATGATGTTAGTTATAGTGGACCAAATGTCTCTTTGATTTCAAGTTTATTTGGGTATATAAGATTAATGTTATCCTTAAATTGATGATTATTCAATGAAAAAACATCATCGTTAATAATGATGGATTTTAAATTGAAATTAAAGGACTTGGCTAGCTAATTGTCTTTTTTCTGAACTAGCCCTTGTATGAACATGGCTTCATACGAATAAAGAAACAAATCGGCTAAAAGTGGTGCAAAGTTAGTCCCTATAGGTATCCCTATTGTCTGCTGGAATACTTGTCCTAAGAGTTCTACGGAAATATTTATGCAGAACAACTATAAAGGTGTTTGTCCATTGCTTCGCTCCACCATGTATGTGTAGAGACTTTGTCTCAAGTGTCTTTAGTCAGTATCCTCCCATTGATTCGCTCCACCATGTCTGTGTAGAGACTTTAGCTCCAGTGCCTTTAGTCAGTATCCTTCCATTGTTTCGCTCCACCATGT
>MJUU01067207.1:91209-129821 GCA_002080025.1 Modiolus philippinarum | reverse complement strand
TTGTCTCCAGTGCCTTTAGTCAGTATCCTTTCATTGTTTCGCTCCACCATGTATGTGTAGAGACTTTGTCTCCAGTGCCTTTAGTCAGTATCCTTCCATTGTTTCGCTCCACCATGTCTGTGTAGAGACTTTGTCTCCAGTGTCTTTAGTCAGTATCCTTCCATTGCTTCGCTCCACCATGTCTGTGTAGAGACTTTGTCTCCAGTGCCTTTAGTCAGTATCCTTCCATTGCTTCGCTCCACCATGTATGTGTAGAGACTTTGTCTCCAGTGCCTTTAGTCAGTATCCTTTCATTGTTTCGCTCCACCATGTATGTGTAGAGACTTTGTCTCCAGTGCCTTTAGTTAGTATCCTTCCATTGTTTCGCTCCACCATGTATGTGTAGAGACTTTGTCACAAGTGTCTTTAGTCAGTATCCTTCCATTGTTTCGCTCCACCATGTATGTGTAGAGACTTTGTCTCCAGTGTCTTTAGTCAGTATCCTTTCATTGTTTCGCTCCACCATGTATGTGTAGAGACTTTGTTTCCAGTGCCTTTAGTTAGTATCCTTCCATTGTTTCGCTCCACCATGTATGTGTAGAGACTTTGTCTCCAGTGCCTTTAGTCAGTATCCTTTCATTGTTTCGCTCCACCATGTATGTGTAGAGACTTTGTCTCAAGTGCCTTTAGTCAGTATCCTTTCATTGTTTCGCTCCACCATGTCTGTGTAGAGACTTTGCCACAAGTGCCTTTAGTCAGTATCCTTCCATTGTTTCGCTCCACCATGTCTTAGTAGAGACTTTGTCTCCAGTGCCTTTAATTAGTATCCTTCCATTGTTTCGCTCCACCATGTCTGTGTAGAGACTTTGTCTCCAGTGCCTTTAGTTAGTATCCTTCCATTGTTTCGCTCCACTATGTATGTGTAGAGACTTTGTCTCCAGTGCCTTTAGTTAGTATCCTTCCATTGTTTCGCTCCACCATGTATGTGTAGAGACTTTGTCTCCAGTGCCTTTAGTCAGTATCCTTCCATTGTTTATTCGAACCTTTCCTATTTTAATGTCTGATTGTTTTCTTTTTCAAGATAGTGGTGTACCTGTACTATTGGGTTTTATTCGTATCTTAATTATGCTATAATTTCACTGGATAGAGAAAAGGAAGGGTTTGGTACTCATAAACAGGTTAGCCATACAACTGGCTTTTGTTAGTACCTGTACCAAGTCAAGCTGTCCCAAGTTCCTATAGTAGCTTACGTTTGTCTTCCATTACTGTTTTTCTTCTGCACTTCCCGTCTGGATTTTGGCCTACATAATGTTATTCTCAGTCATTGTAGGTATTTCCTGTGATTTTTTTTTTTTTTTTTTTTTTTTTTTTTTTTTTTTTTTTTTTAACTGAACCGTTATGATCTAGTGTTGCTGTACTTGAATAAATATTTTTTTTTTCCATTAATCACACATAGGAGGGGGTGGATCCAAGAAAGCGAATTTAATCCCACCGCAATTTTTGCGCCTGTCCCAAGTCAGGAATATGTTGGTCATTGTCTTGTCTCGTCTTCTTATATAATTTTAGTTTCTTGATATTCGGTTTATTGGATGTGGTTTGTTTCCATTGATTTATTAACTTTTTTACTTATTTGGGGGCCATTTAGGGCTTGTTATATGGTGTGAGGTTCCTCATTGTGTTGAAGACCCTATGGTGACCCCTCGATGCTTCCTTTTGGGTCGTTTTAACTTGAAGATTGAATGTTGTCTCCTTGAAATTCACCCCCATTTCCTTCCTTTTTCATATTTAGTTTAAAAAAACTAACTTTACTGTTTCTATGTTATATGATCCTACAATCAGATCTAAAATATTCATCATAATGTAGACAGGAATAAAAGCCCTGTCCTTGTTAAACTGGAGTTTTCTATCATGTATCGTGTGCGTTTTTGTCACATGTACATTCACTCCATATCTTGTAAGGTTTGATTTAATTTGCACTGAAGAAAAGTTAATTTGTGCAACGGCTAATCATTACTCCATTTTCTGAAATTTTGGTACTTTCTTTTCCCAAACAGTTAGAAGACAGTAATTTAGTTCACTCAATAACCAGAAAGAAGTAGAAAAAAAGCTACCTACTTAATTCGAAGTTCACTACAATTTGAGTATTTTGTTATTTTTTACATTCTCTTGTCATTCAACGAAAATTGCTTTCAAAATGGTATATTTTGTTTTTGTTTTCTTCGTTGTCTAAACATCTTCATTTGCTGAATAATCAAAGAATGTAACAAACATCATCAAAACAAAAAACTGGGAACGAAATTTTTACATTTCCTTAATATTTTGATGATGAGAAAATTGTGGTAACATAAAACCGTCGGTCATCATGTTATAATAATAAACTAAATACACTCAGACATGATAAATATGGTTGTACTGTGTGTAGTTTATTCTGACGTAAGATGAGACAATTATTCATTCCGTATTTTACAAAATAACAATATTTATCAAATACCAGCTTCTTGTTTGGCCATCTGTACTTCAGTCGATGAATGTCACACCCATTAGCTGTACTCCTTGGCAAGGTCTGCATTCTGGCTCGTAAGGCTGAGTTATGTGTTGTTGTTGAAGCTTTGCTTTATCCAGTGCTTTTGCATCCTATTAAGTCTGATATCGTGTTGATGTTAAAGCACTTCCGATTTTTGTTTTTAATTTAAAAGAAAGACAACTATAATTAAGACACTTTCCAACTAATTGGAATGAGTGCAAAAGAACAAAAAGATCTGGATATGCATAACAATAATTTTTCCACTTGTGTCATTTGAACGTAGGAATTTTTTTCATAGTAAAGGAAGAATCATCAGAGATCGACTGTAGTCAATTCATAACCAAGTAGTGGAAATTCATAAGTGCATTGTTTCTTATAAGTACCCAACATTTTAGTCCGATCCCTTCATGTACTTTCGCTAGAACATAGTTAACGTAGGAACCTTTGTTATTTGGAACTTCAAAAACTAAAGTGTTTATGAGTACAATACTTTTTTACTGTTAAAGGCCAATCTTGATACATGACTTTTATATCATATTGTTAGAAGACGTGTCTTTTTAATGTATAACTTAAATCTTTTGAGAATCAGTTTGACTCCTAGGCAGTTTTTAAGTAGCAGTAACGTAGGAATCATAAAAAATCTTGACAAGTTTTCAATTTTTTTCATTTTCTTAATTAAAAAGGTACCATTCAAATCTTTACTTTTACTAAATCACCATCTTGGAAGAAATGTAATACGAAACAATTAATTTAATAATTTACTGTTTTTAGTAATAAAAAGAAGTCCCAAAAAACAAAAAAAGCAATCTTGACATGCGAAATTTTGTATTGAAACCATACAAACAACACCACAACTTTACAATAGATCATGGTATTGTACTTATTGTAGGTTCATTTAATTCCCATTATTGACAGTAATAAGAAAAACATCCAACGCTGTACTTTTATTTATAAATATTTTTTTACAGAACGGCTACTTTTGTCAACCATATATGCATGGTTTAAATGAGATTAACTGTGAGATATGTATGCACTCGGATTTGTTATTCATTCAATAGGTTTTCCGTACTTTATTCTCTGAATTTGATTCGGACTGTTGTTGTAACTTTTATTTTCTGAAGGATGACACGGACAAGAAATATGCTTTATATGGCATTCTAACATGGCTCTTGTTAATCATCAACCAGTATAATACTCGATAACCATATATTTCGCACATGCGCAAATGGTATCGGAATATGAGTAAACGGGATGAAAAACGACATTTTTTTTTTTAATTTTGTTCGTCTTAGGCTATAAAGGAAATAAAGGTTAAGAACAGGTTTCAACTAAATCATGCCATTCAGACACTTAAATGTGTATTTTCTTGATTTCGATTGGAATTTTGAACCCGCATCTGTTTGAAAACGTCAGATTGTGTATTGTGACGTCACAGATACAGACAGCAATGGAGGCGTGAAATCCGCCTTCTCTTAGGTCGCTTTAGAATGGAGAATTCCATTTTCTGTCATATTAGAATCGAAATAATTCATGGCAGGTATATGGTTATTGTCATTTAACCATGGACTGGGCTTATATATTCGTACTAACGCTCTGGGTTAAATTCGAATATAAAGGCCCAGCCAAGGTTAAATTTCCAATAACCATATACCTACCATGAATTATCTCTTAAATAATACCTTTGGTCAGAATAGTGTACTTTGAAGTTATCTAAAAAGAACAGTAGAACTGGACAAAATTTTAAGAGCTCCTCCATTTATAATCATAATATATATTTTCGCGAAAATAACAATATTTTGAATTGCAACACGCATATAAATAAAACAATAGCAACACAAGAATGAAAGATAGAGAAAAAACACAAAAGCGTGGTTTTGTCACTTTTCCTATGAATATATTTTCTCCTCAAAATTTTAACATATTACAGATTTAGGTAGTTGCTATCGTTGATTTTTGACATTTGGTCAAATATGCGGACTCCTGTCTTTTTCCATATCATAACATGCTATGAACACCAACTTTTCGAGCATATATCTTTACGGAAGTTCTTACAAAATTTAAGATATTTACATTACTTTTTCACTCGATTTTCAAGACTTACAAATTTCTATACAAAGCCTGTTAAAAACCTTTTCTCTAATGATATGTCAAGTTTAAACCGGTTTTGACCCGTAAGATAAATTTTCTTTATTCAACATATGTTGAATAAAGCCCCGTGCTATTTCCCGCCAAATCTATTCGGAAAACAATTTTCGGTGTATATCATTGATCATGAGAGAAAAAGACTACACCACTTTATCCCGATTATTACCATATTTTATCCACTCTCGATAGTTAAATTTAAAAATTTTAAAATGCTCGGCAAGCCTCGCAATTAAAATTTTTAAATTTAACTATCTCTAGTGGATAAAATATGGTAATGATCGGGATCTTGTGGTGTAATCTATATATATATGGACACTTCCCGCCAAATTTTTAATTGCTTCTATCTCAAAATCCAGCGCATGAACATACTATTTTTCATGTTTATTGTCAACCTGCTATTAAGTCCTACATGTACTAATTCAGAACACTTTTATGAAATTCTTATTCCTCTTATTCTAACCTTGCATTCTTTACACTTTTGTAGTACAGATACTGTGTATACTGTTCTAGTATTTGTATTTGATGAACTTTCTTACATCTGTAGTAAAGACCAATATAAAGCATAAGTTCTATTTAAAGGCCTACGCACGAAAATTACTAATCTTTTCTTACTGAAGTACATATACATGAAACTGTAATGTGTACGAACAAAAGAATATTACAATAAGTTTACGATCAGATTTAAGTATGCTGTCGTCATATTAGGGTGATAGTATTGTTGAGAACATAAATTCTTCCTTACTTATATACAGAGAAAGGGTCGGTCAGGGTACAGAGTTAGCAGATTTTGATGATGGATAATAATAATGTCGCCAGTCTAAAACAATACTTTGTAAAGGAAAACACTTCCATATTTAAGTACAATATTGCAATGATTTCAAAGGTAAACAAAATGACAAAACAAAACCGAAAATAAAATTGGTACGACCTCAAAGAACTCCAGATCTTGGCTCCACGTCTTTGAATCATTATTCTTATCCGGAAGATCCAAACTTGTGCATCGTAAAATATAAAAATATGAATCATTGAGCTCTTACTAACTAGAATCTTAATGTTAGAAACATGCAAATAAAATAAATTCAAGCGAAATTCGAAACAATACTTGAACATACATTGTATTATTTTTATTTATTAAAAAATTAGCTTTTTATAAAATATCAATAAAAGATACAATTTTATATATTTAAATTACCATGGGCAATGCAAAGATGAAAGACGACAATTAAATGGTTGTAAGACGGCAATGTTGATTTTTTTTATTGTATATTTACTCGAACTACTAGTTTATGTACCCTTTTCAATCGTTGTAAATAGTATTATATTATTTGTCTGGTAAAATCGACTGTTTATTCCAGAGACATATCTTTTTAGATGTTACTCCCCTTTAACAGTTCATACTATCTATATTTTGACTTCTATCTTGAGAGCTTTTTTGCAACACATATTAAATGGAAATGAGTACTTCTTTTTGGACTTCTTTTGGATTATGGCTTTCCATATTCCATATTATTTGATTTTAATGCTGCTGGTGAGAGGTTACTTCTTGAAACACGTGTACAGCATAAAGGAATTTACTGTTGTTTATGCAACTTCGGTATTTTTTCGATGCCATTGCTGGTGAATCAGAGATCCCCGAGGTAATATACCAGCCCAAGACTTCTCTGACATGAAAATTTTACCTTGCGTGTTATAGAAATTTGTTGTTTTGATCAAAATACTACCCCCTTAAAAAATATTGAGGCTTCATTTCGTGTATGGCACTCGGTAGATGTCCTTGGTACTGAATTTGGCTTCCTATTTCGATATTTTTGGAAATGAGTATCTATTTTTGGACTACTTTCCATATTATTTGAATTTAATGCTGCTGGTGAGATGTTACTCCTTGAAACACATGCAGAGCATAACGATATATAACGATATAACGATATTTTTTATTTTTTTGCATTGGAATGGAATAAAAACCTCATGAAAAATGCAGATGACAAATTAAGCAGCTATATTTTGTGCAAAAATAAATTGAGATTTGAGAGGTATTTGTCTATAATAAACAATTTGAATTAAGAAAATGGCTAACACGTTTACGCCTATCAGCACACTCTCTAAAGATTGAGAAAGGTAGACATCAGGGTATCCCAAGACACAATAGGACATGCTCCAGGTGCTCCAGTAACGAAGTCGAGGATGAAATACATTTCCTCTTCCATTGTGATGCACTTAATGACAAAAGACATAAATTACTATCTTCTATAGAGGAGAATTGCACTAATTTTAAAAATTTAGATTCAAAAAACAAATTTATATGGTTAATGAACGTTAAAGACAAAAAAAATTTTAACTGAATTGTGCATATTCATTAAAAGTAATGAAAAATTCATGATTTAAATGTTTAATTTATTTAGTTAAAAATGCAAATCTTTTTTTTCCTTATATATATATATATATATTTTGGAGCAATGGGCATGTTCTACTTGAGATGGCACTTTTTCTGGTTTACATAAACCTAAATTATTGCCAATGAAATAAATTTCATACAAATATATGAGAATTCCATATTGTGAAAATTTATTTAAATTTCAAGACATCACACCCATATTTTTGCATCTGACCATTTTGATGGAAATGTATTTCCATCTCTTTAATTTCGATATAAGTTAGTTTATCTTAATCGAATTTGATTCAAACCATATGCACACAGTGTATGTGCTAGGAAAATGACATACATAATATTGAGTTATCCAAGAAGCACCGGCCCTTGGTGTTATCCAAGAAGCACCGGCCCTTGGTGACTCTTGCATCTAATCAACTGCCTTGTACAGCACTTGTTGTTTTTGCACTAGTCACGAGGTGGATTCCTCTTATTTTAGATTGTCATTTCCGTGTTAAACTTAATTTGTAGCCAATGCAATTCAAGGTGAAAGGAGACTGACTGGTTTACATGGTGATAATAGATTCCTATATGCATCGACCCTTGGTGACTCTTGCATCTGATCAACTACTATAAACAGTACTTGATTTCTTGCACTAGTCACGAGGTGGATCGTTTCACTATGTCACCTCTCTATCATCCTCTTTTTATTTTATTTATTATATATTCTTTATATGTATATGATATGTATATGCATCGATCTATATTTTCACTTGGAATCTCTAGACTTTGTGCCACCTCTAGTACGTAATCGGCAACATTCACTTGTGAAGAACCAGAGACATTTAGTAATATGTGTTTAATCGTCTCTGGATACATATTGTTCATTGTATATGACTGTTTTCTTTTTTTATATATTATGTAATAAAATGTAATACTTGTGATGACTTTGCCCTGCATGGGCCCTTGATTGGAATAAACCTATTTATTATTATTATTATTATATACTGTTTTTATGCAACTTCGGTATTTTGCATTTGCAACACAAATTAACCTGTACAAATTTTCTTTACACAAAGTCTATTAAAGAGCTAAATCGACGTTTTAATTTGAAATTGCCCATGCACATGGAGTTGAATTAATATCAGGTTATCCCCCTTTGATCGTTTAATGCATTAATTGAGAAGTTTAGTTGTCACTACATTAATTAAAGGAGTTGTTTTTCACTAGGAGGCAAAGTACATGTAAACACATACAGGCCGCGGGTTATTTGTCAGATTTGGAAACAATATTTCAGTTTGACACCTTTCACAGATTTTGATTTACAGACTATTAATAAAGTAATAAATTTCAAACGTCGATATCTCATTGACGTATTTGATTAATGAAGTTCACTATTTGTTTGCTACGACTGAAAGGTGTCCTTATAACTTCCTTGGTGGGAATGTACTGAAAATGTGCTGAACTTTCAGATTAGAATTATGGTCCCATAAAATTATAATTAGAGAGTTTGTTAGGTTAAACTAAGTATATGTACCTATTTAGTTTTCGGAGGTCCTTTGTACTTTATTTGGGCGTTAATAAAAGCACCTGTGCTGATATGCAAAAACATTTCTGACCTGAAACATCACCTTCTTAATTTTGACACATTTGGGCACGATTATATATGCCAGCATCAAATATTATTTTCGATTCTGTTTAACTTTGACTTTTCAAGAATTGTATTTTCTGTATGCATATTAAAGGTGTGTTCACGTTTCTCCAACTTTTAAAAATGAATGTAAAATTGTTATCATATGATGGACGTTTAGAAATTGTAATTTCACAAGATAGTAAGGTGTGAATTTCATACTAATCAAATCACATGCTATCAGTATCACACAAAGATATGTACATGTGATATTTGTCATATGAAAATCACATGCCATCTTTGCTACCGTTTATGAAATATAATTTTCATGTTCTTAACTTTTATGTTAAATGAAAGAAAAAAAATAGACTAAATTTCCCGAGTTAAAATTAACGATTGTTTAAGAATGTCCATTAAGCGGCAAGCGCTTTATGTTTCACTATTGAGAAAACCATACTAGTTATTGCATTTTAAAAAGTCTATTGCCGGTGATGCTGACATCTACATTTATTTACAAAGATATGTATTCGATATATTTTAATTCTTGTTGTTTTCTTTTTAATCTTATTTAGGGATTTGTTCTCTTTCAGCTTATAAACATCTTTTGCTTTTTGTTTTTCCAAATGATTTGATTGTTCTGTACTCTTTGTTTTAATCATCGGAAATTGCTGGATGTTCAATATTAATTTGCATGCCTTTATGGGCCCTATCATTGGAAAAAATAAATATTCTTATTCTACGTCGGTTTTAAGGATGACCATCTGCAGTTTCCAAAATTTACAATAACTTCAGTCTGAATAAACTACATTAATAAAATCTTAAAATTTTGACAAGGCACACTGAAGATGAACTCGAAGTTGAATTCTTGTCAAATGGGGAAAAATTCAATCTCCATAATTATTTTAGTCTGAATACCTCAATAAACCTGCACTGAAAGCCATAAATAAACAAAATAATTTGTACTTTAATGCTATCATCGGTGATCTTAATTATAATAAGTGAACTTGTAAGATAGCGTACCTAGTAGTATATTTAATCTGCCTTTAACTACTAATGAAAACAGAAGAATAATAAGATACACAAATACTGACACTGGTCTAACCACAAAGTACAAAGGAAAACCCGACAGAAAACGGCTTACTTCATTTATCGTAAATGCTCGAGGTTACACAAAGATTCAGGTGGTTCACCTGAGTGCGCAGGTATATAAGTCGAATGACTCGGCAGTAAATCTCATTATATCAAACTTGTTTCACCTGTTAACTTCGTATTTGACTTTACATCATGGTTATTACTAATACTACTGTTAATTGTATAGTTGTTGGTGATGGTATGGTTGGAAAAACATGCCTGGTCCAAAAATTTTCTGGACATGAAATTTCAAAGGACTATGTTGCAACAATAATGGACTCTTTTAGTGGAAATGCATCGGCTTATGGAGAACAATATAAAATAAACATCAAAGATACTGCTGGACAGGTAGGTTGTAATTGCTTTTAAGTTCTGTTTCATGCTTTTTATGTTTAAATTAACAATTCCAATTCTACTAGGTAAAAAAGGCTTTGATAACAATTAATGCACAACATGCTCATTTCGACTAAATCTCTTCACTTTTACATAAGACCAAAAATAGTGGAAAGCAAAATAACTCATAAAAGTATCTAGAGCACATTAAAGGTAACAAAACAAAAAAAAAAACAAAAGAAACTTCGAACCATAGTATCAGTTTCTCTTTTTAAGGGCAGAGGGCTATTGCAAGAGCAACATATGCCTTAGTTTCCAAAATTTTATTAGAATAGGTGGAAACAAAGCCTCCTCTCTGTGACCTATCAATTATATTGAAATTTTTCTGTTGACAATTTAGCTATAAAGGAAATAGTTTTGGAAATGTTTCCCCACTTTTGAGTTAGTGGCCAATGCAGTAGTATATCAAATATCATAAATTTACATTTGCAATATTTGTTAATTTGTTCTTCTTTATTTTTCAGTTTGAAGATGTTAATGTCCGGAACTGCGTTTACAAACAGTCTGATGCTTGTGTCGTCTGCTACAGTGCTGTGGACAGGGATTCAATGGAAAGTGTCAAAACATTTTGGATCCCGGAAATAAGGAGATTATCAAGAAAAATTTCCATCATTCTTGTAGCTACGCAAGTTGACATTCGAGTTGCAGATTGTCAGGATCACATAAAAATGGAGGAAGGCAAACAGTTAGCAAAAGATATGGACATTGAACACTTTGTTGAAACATCTTCGTTTAACAATGTCGGTGTAAAACAAACATTCGAAAATGTGGTTAAAGCTGTAGTTGTTAACAGGAAACGCAAAACAAAATGGCTTAAATCCATGTTTGCATCTTGATCTGGATATGACAGTCTCTGCCCGGAGACCAAAATACCTCTAAATGAACAAACACTCGTGTATGAATGAACGAGGAAATAATTCCTGATTCCTATTAAGTTTCTGTTTAAAATCATACTGTACCGACAGTGAAGAAACTTGGAATGAAAATAATGTAAAGATTATGAGATCTAGTACTGCTGAAAAAAAAACATCCCAAGGCCATAAATAGCCATGACAATTAATATATAATTAGAAGCAACCATAACAGTTAATATATAATTAGAAACATTAGCAATATACAATATGTATTGTAATGTAATAAAATGTTTCACCTTTTTATGTATTGGTTGTGAATCACTTTGTAGTTGACCGCAGTTGTGTAGTCATGTAATCACCCCCTCGCTTTTATGTAGTGATCAATCAAAACGATCATTAAAATGCTTATTAAGTATAATTATATGTGTCTATACTGCTCTAACAAGGTTACACGCGACTAAGATTTAAACATTCCAATTTCTCTTAAAATGGGATATTTTTTTTCTAAGTGGGTCAAGATAATTAGAGTTGATGCTATTAAATCCGCTAAATATATTTCTTTAGTCCATTTTTTTTCTTTAACTGTTACTCTGTGTTAACTTGAAATACCCACTGAAATACCATACAACTTGAAGAACAAAGGTGAATCTTGCAAATGTCATCACTACTTGATATGCTTGATTAAATCGTGAATTTACACCGGACATTCAAATTTTCAGCCATTGTGGTTGTTTCCAGTGGTATATTCTAATTAATTCTAGAAAATTGTAACTTGTAGTTAAACTCAAAATGAAAGGAAAGCTAAACTATGAAAGAACTAAGACATATTGTAA
Organism: Modiolus philippinarum; assembly: GCA_002080025.1. Taxonomy (NCBI): domain Eukaryota; kingdom Metazoa; phylum Mollusca; class Bivalvia; order Mytilida; family Modiolidae; genus Modiolus; species Modiolus philippinarum. The sequence continues at coordinate 117,967 of MJUU01067207.1, read as the reverse complement.
TACATCGGCAAACAGGAAACAGTCAAATATCTTACCAAAGATGTTGAACAAAGCATTTGCAATTATATTTCAGCGACACAGCTGCCTTCATCAGATGCAAAACAAAAATGGACATGTTCAATATTATTATTCTCCATGAGCAAACATTTTTGTTTCTCTGAGATTTAGTATTGGACATTTTTGTTTTGCATCTGATGAAGGCGGCTGTGTCGCTGAAATATAATGCAAATGCTTTGTTCAATATTATTATTCTCCATGAAGAAACATTGAAGATGGATAACTCTAACCAATTTGATTGTAAATAAAAACGTTATCAGAATAAGAACATTATTTAAAGGATATTCATGAATTGTTGAGCAATATTGGAAACATTACATTGACGGAACCAGAGAGAAGGTCTGGAGGTTGCCGCCCAACCTTCAACCTTTTTTTTTCTGGAGCCTCATTAGACCCTCCCCCTCATTTTTTTCAAAGGCGTGATCCGCCGGTGCATTTCTTGTGCACTATTTTGTATTTAAGGTCACAATAAGCCACCAGCCTTGAAAGAAAGCATGGAATCTGAAATATTTAGAGAAAGTATGATGAAACCTAGATAACAATATTCATATACTATATACGGTAACGGGACAAAGAAAGGGAAGGTTTGGGTTCCCTTCAACCGGTTTAACCCTATCACTGGCCTTTACTGGTGCCGATACCAAGTCCGGTTGTCCCGAGTTCCCATCGTTATTATGTTTATCTTTTGACTTATTTGTCTTTTTCCTGCGCAGTTCCTGGAAGATTGTAGCATGTTTTTTGTAATTATCAGCCATTGTAGATGTTTCATGTAATCCCTTTTTATTTCATTCAAATTTCTGAATCTGGTGTAACATACCACTTTAAGGAATAACCAGGACATTTTCACATAATTCCATTAGGAGTGAGAACGAGTGGGCCGAAAGAGTAAAATAGTAACAAAATACAGAAGTGGCTCTAAATTTGGTTTCTGCATATGACAATTTCGAAAGCTTATGTCTCTTCAATCAAAACATTTGAAGACCATTAAGCGAACATTTGTTAATCAGATAGAGAAGAAAGACCAAGAACAGCTAAATAAAATGCCAAAAATCAGCTAAGGACATAGCTATGCACGAGGGAGATAATAGCGATTCCAGCTATACATATGTTATATTGAAAAAAATTGAAGTGTAGGGAAAGGGGGGGAGACGGCTTTTCTTTGTTCTTGTCTCCCCTTTCCCTCCACAAAGCGGGAAATCCGATTTCTGCTTTTCTAGTTTACACTTTCGTTTGCTGGGGAATCTAGCTCTGGACTGATTGATACACAACTTATACTTTCCTTCGAGGCTGGACCCTGGTAATAACAAAATATACAGTCGATATTTTATTCCGGCAACCAAACAAGTGATTTTTTCGAACTTTGCAATCGGTTAAGAAACCTCATGTCACGTGCTGTAAGGTGCCGAATTATTACCAGATCTGCATTCCGATTGGTTGATTAGAGTAAATCAAATTTATAAAAATATAAATATGTTGTGCGATGGCCACAAATTAACTATGAAACAAAATAAAATGGTATAGTTGGCCACGATTAAAAGATAAAAAACACAAATTGTACAAATTAAAAAACACATAAAAATGACAAAAATAGAAAGAGAGGGAGGGAAGACTGCCCAATGTTTCGGCCTATATGGCCTGCGACTAGGGGACTACCGGGCTAAATACGGAGAAAAAGATGGATATGACGAGAGAAGGCAGACCTGATGGCGTGTCACAGAAATTACATGTAAAAATCGTGCCAAATCTTGAACTTAATCAAAAACGAGAGATAAAACATTAGTTATCTGTACTATGCAAATATTAAACTTCAATACATAAATAATTTTATAAAATAGACTATACCATTTTATTTTGTTTAAATCAAATTTAGTCTTTTTAATTATTCAAACTTATTTACCTAAAACATCTGTCAATTCACACCTATTTCAAAGTACAAAGAAATCTTGCTAAAGTGATAAATTATTTAATTACTCAAATATGTCACATTTCAAACAAATGGACTTTTGTCAATTTCTTTTATTCTAGGTCTTTTTATCTTGAACTTTTTACATAATAATTACATAAGATTCATTTCTAAACAGCGACATTAATTCAATTATATTGCTTATTTATTTACAACCCGATTATCCTATTTTCTAAGTTGTCATCACAGTATATGTAAAATTTATGTATACCCTTTTTCCTCTAGAGTTCATTTAAATCCATTTTTAATTCATTTTAAAATATTAATTTATAAAAATTTTATTTTAACATATTTCACGTATTTTAGCACCATTACACATAACCCCTTATGTAAGAAATAATGTCTCTGAGGCAAAAATCGTAGCAAGTAACAAGTTAAGCATAAATAGGTCCAATATTAACATGGACATTTGATGTCATTGACATTCAGATAAATACAGCCAGTCAACTTACCTTGTATGAATCGATTACTTGGAAAAAGAAAGTGTGAATAGCAAATACAACGAGTCAATTTCAAGTTTCAGACTAATATGGGGCCCCGGTTTGGCTGATCACAAACTGAAGGTTAACCATTGCGTCCAATACCGAAGTGAGCAAAGTGAAACGTCTTCTGCTCAAAAACAATTTGTTCTATAACAAAAACGAATTTTACAAATATAATGCAAACTGGAATAAGGCACGAGGACGTTTGTTATTTCTGGTATTGTTATTTTTGTTGCAATTATATTCCAAGTGCTGCTGTTTGTGTTTGCCGCAAACACTGTACCGGGTACGAACCAGAGATTTCTATAAACCTCGCATTTCAATGAAATTTCCCAGTGTTTTGAAACCTCACACATACCCCGTATTATTTCTGAAATTAAAACCTAGAATATACCAACTTCCAAACAAAATTATCTCAGTTGTGTATTGGTTTAAAAGTTCATGAAAGTTTACCAAAATCTCGGTTAAATTGGAACACACCAAATTAATGACAATCCATCGTAAGCTAACCCTATTATTTAAATTGGTTTGACTAGATGTCGAAAAAAACAAATAAAAGAACAAACAAATTAATATTCAAAGAAATAAAAATGTTTTAACTCTAATGATGAATTCATACAATTTCTGCATCGCATAATGTAGTCAGATGTGACAAGATTGGCGCCAAAATAGGTTGCTGCCAGTGATTCATTCTGCATGAAAAGATTGTGGTCTGCTTGTGAAAACAAACAATACACGTCATTTTATTGTCTGATGACGTAAAACCACAAACTAGTAGTTATATTGTTGGCCACTGTTGTTAGATAATATTGTATATGTCAGGATATTTAAAACCACGTCACAAAGGGTGACTTATAGTTGTGGTTAAAGACAATGCTATTTAAAGACATAACGACTATGTATGTATGAAACTATTCAGAAATTTAATTGCCCAGCCGGCAAATTTCAAAATTGCTGAAACACCTCAGGCGCACGTAATCTATACTATAAATTTCAAAACATATGAACTGCATGCAAAACAGTTCATTAGGTTTCCACAAACATGAATATAATGTACATATAATTAGGTTAATTAAATTGATTATATAATTATTTCATACCAAAGAGTGGTGCAAACTGGTAGGACTGGCCACAAGGATATATAAAAACACAGTAAATCAAGGCGTATCGATAGTTTAACAATACAACAAGTCTATGAGATTCAGGGAATCGGGAGTAAAAGATGGATGTATAAAAATTACATAACAAGAGCAAAAAGAAACAAAATTATTAATTAAAGGTGAACTACGGAGAAATGAAGAGCGAAAGCACTGGCGACTGACATTAAATTTTTAGTAATGTATTATTGTCATTTTGACTTATTATTTATGACCACATTTATGTATCACAATTGCAAAAAACTCGAAGAAGGGCTTAAGTAAGATACACCGAAGGAGTGCTGCACGAAGACCACATGTCATTTACCCCAAATTTGAGAATATTCAATGCTTCCATGATTGTCATATGTGTGAATTTGATGTCTATGTTACCGCTATTTCCTTCGAACAAAAATCTAAAACACTTTAATTAAACGCATGTAGAAATAAAAAGATATTCAGTAAATGAACATGAAAGACCAGTTTTCTGACATTTGATTGTACGGGGGACTTGAGATGTCACGTACAGATACACCGGAACAACAAAACAATAATAATGGACAGCTGTGGTAACAACACATTAATTGTCATGTCATCAGACATCATAACAGTTTCCTTTTCAAACTTAATATCGCCAGTTAAAATGAAATTATATACATAGGACAAATTCCTACAACTAGAGGCTCCCAGGAGCCTGTATCGCTCACCTGGCTATCAGTTGCCACAATGAAGCTAACATTTAAGTTATACAGTTGAAGTTAAGTCTCTCAAACTTTGTTAGCTCAAACACCACCAATATCTTAAACTGTATTTAAAGTCTGATCTTGTTTTACTATATTTCTTTGTTGCCCATTTTTAACAAAAATGTACTTGCTTATGACCACTTTCAACACTAGTTTTGAAGTTGAGACATAATTTTGTAAATGACAGTCAACAACAATTTATAAAATCATATTTTTTGAAGTTAATACATCAATATTTATCTGGAAACCAAATTTGAAATAGGAAAATGTTGAATTTTCCCGCCTTTTTGGTGGCCATTTTGAAATGGCGATGAACGAACAATTTTTAAAATTGGTTTGAATTTGCGACATCAATACCCATTTGGAAACCAAATTCCATTGAAATTTGACAATGTTAAATTTTCCCACCTTTTTTGGCAGCCATTTTGAAAATGGTGGTCAACAAACAATTTTCAGCATCTGTTTTGAAGTCGCAACATCAATATCCACTTGGAAACCAAAATTCATTGAAATCGGACAATATTGAATTTTCCCGCCTTTTGTGGAAGCCATTTTGAAAATGGCGGTCAACGAACAATTTTTAACATTGGTTTGAATTTGCGACATCAATACCCATTTGGAAACAAAATTCAATTGAAATTGGACAATGTTGAATTTTCCCGCCTTTTTTGGCGGCCATTATGAAAATGGCAGTCAACGAACAATTTTCAGTACCTGTTTTGAAGTTGCAACATCAATATCCACTTGGAAATCAAATTTCATTGAAATCGGACAATGTTGAATTTTCCCGCCTTTTTTGGCGGCCATTTTGAAAATGATGGTCAATGAACAATTTTACACACCAGTTTACACGTTGCCATAGCATATGGCAAACATTTTAATCAATTTACACTAAACCTTCATCTTCTCTAGTTATGGATATAAAAGACGACAAAATATGAAAATTTGAAAATTCCATGAAAAAGGGCAACAACTCCTACAAAGATTTTTCGATTTTCTTCAAAATTTCAGGGTGGGTAGATTTTGATATGCCGAACCTTTTTGCAATTTACACTTGACCTCTATCTATTACACTTTTTAAAAAAAAAAAAAAATATAAATTAAAATTTAGAAAAAGGGCAATAACTCCAACACTAGATTTTGTAATTTCTTTAAAATTGCAGGGCGGGTAGATCTTAACATGCTGAATATTTTCACTTGCCATCAGATTTTTGATATCTGTAACGGTTTTCGAGTTATTTGCAAAAAATGCAATTTACCCCTTTGTTCTATTTTTAGTAACAGCAGCCATGTTGCTTGGTTTTCGGACTAATCGAACACAATTTTGAAACTGTTTACCCTGGTGATGATTCAGATCAAGTTTGGTAACAATTGGCACAGTGGCTTCTGAGGAGAAGATTGTTTAAATTGATTACAAAAAGTATCAAATTTCTTAAATTTGACCAATAAAGGGCAAAAACTCCTATATGGGTAGTGAGATTTTCTTCAAAATTTCAAGGTGGGTACATCTTGATATGCTGAACATTTTTGCAATTTAAAGTTGACCTCTATCTGTTATAGTTTTTGCGATAAAAAATAAAGAATATCAAAATTTTGAAATTTTCACGGAAAAACGGCAATAACTCTAAGACGGGTTTTTGGATTTTCTTCAAAATTGCAGGGCAGGTAGATCTTGTCATGCTGATCACTTTCGTCTTGTCAGATTTTTGATATCTGTAATGGTTTTTGAGTTATTTGCCAAAAACAGCAATCTACCCCTATATGCTATTTTTAGCAACGGCAGCCATGTTGTTCGGTCCTCGGACTAATCGAACACAATTTTGAATCTAGATACCCTGGTGATGATTCAGACCAAGTTTGGTTCAAATTGGCATAGCGGTTTCAGAGGAGAAGATTTTTGAAAAAGTTAACGACGGAGGGACGGACGGACGGACGGACGACGACGGACGCCAAGTGATGGCAATAGCTCACATGGCCTTTTAGGCCAGGTGAGCTAAAAATGAAATTAGTGGAAATGAAGATCATCACATATTTAGGTACAGAAAACAAAGTTTTCCAGCATGGTCATTTTGCTCTTTAGATCACAAATGGATGCTTAGTCATTTTTAATTCGTTTTTTACTTCAAATCTTCTCAAATAGCTGACTTTGGCATTTCTTTTTAGATCATATTGGTACTTTGTTCTCTATCAGTTTTAACACATAAGTTCTGAAAATGGCGATATGCAGTAACTAAATTGACCGTAACTCCGGTATATTATTATTCATTATCCAAAAAAAAAATAAAATAAAATAAAATAAAAAATAAAAAAATAAACACATACACACGGAAATCTTGTACATGAATTTCGTGTGAATCAAACGTGAATTATTGTTTTGTCGTGTTGTTAACACCATTTGTGCTGCTTCTCTATTGTCGTGTTTTATTGTTTCTTCGGCTTGTAGCATAAGAATTTGTTTGCCGATGTAATTCACCCGAGGTAAAATGCTTCCAGGTATTTAATGCTGAATTCAAGTAATGACCGGACAGAAACTGAACAAATACATGCTTAGTATTTAATACTAATTAAATCGTCAAAATATTTTGGGGGTTTTATTTTGTATCACATCGTAAATACGTCTTTAGGATTCAGCAAAATCTTCTTATATTTCTATTTTTGTCCACTATGTTCCTATATTTAGAAGATTGAGTAGTCGGTCTTCGACAAAAAAAAAATTAACTAAGTATTTTTTATTATGAAGAAACAAATATGTACAATGTTAAAACACGGCTTCCATAAGGAAAAGGTTACTGATAAATTATGTAGATTTTTCTTCGATGAGTTGACATCTTTTTAATCTTCTTAATGCCGTAAACAAAATTCCTTCATGGATAATTCTTATAACTGATATGAATCTTATTTGTAAGTTCATAAAATAGATCTATAGTCATTACTTATCTATCTATATAAAAATTAATTCCGGTTTCATTCAAATGCATTCAGATCACCAGTTGTACCCAACACCAAGGGTTTCACCAAGGGTTTCACAAACACAAACCTAAGTAAATGATCAATTATTCATAACTACATTATGCCATTACAAAATCTAGATTCCCATCCGGCATTATAGAAAAGGAAGGACGGTTTTGCGAATTATATTTTCCTTTTTGTTTTATCAATTAAGATGGAAATTGCTATTATAAAGAAAATGACAAAAATGATCAAAACAGTTTTCAAGGGACTGTAAATAATGAAGGCGGGAGAGGATGAGAAACTACTGTTCTATAATGGCTTTATAGCGCTTTACTAAGCAAGTTATCCTTATTGCAACTGTCAAGCGAGTGGCAAAAGTTCCATTTTAATGGGATGCAATTTACACCCCAAACCGACGTCCTGAAAAAAATGACTAGAGGGAAAGAAACATGATGATAATTGATTGACAGCGGTGTATGTAGAATGTCATGAGACGATTTTAAATTTGCTTGGATAGTTTTATATTTATTCAACTAATCAATGGAAAATTTTCCCATGGCAGTGCTGTCAGTCGAGCATTCTACATACTTCTCATGTGCAAAGTGTGTTGTTTGCTTTTTTCTGCGGGCAGTCTTATTGAACGCTTTTCTTGGATTGTAAAATTACATCTCTTTGAAATGAAACTTTTGCCACTAGCTTGACCGTCGCAATATTTCATATTTAAGATCACCATTCATTCGTAGAGTACATCTAAGAAATCAATCTCATGTCAAATAATTATATAAAATGTGAATCTATATAGGTAGAAAACAGTGTTTGTAATTTATTTATATATATAGATCATCTATCTGGCATTCAGCAGTGAATACAACTGTACAGTTGTCTATTTGTCAAATTAAATTGTAAAAACAAGCAAACAAAAGGCGGGTCTTTCACAGCAGCATCTATGCAAAAGACCTCGAGATGAGGAACAACTAACATATGCTGTCTTTGCATTAGAATGTTTCCTGTATCTTTGTTGTCTTACAGGGAAACAAAGCAATTTTTCAAGCCAGTGCAATTGGTTTTTTTTTAGTCGCCTGACAATAAGACATGCCATTCTATATTGCTTACCGTAACCCTTCTTGTAAGGAGGAAATCATTAATTTGGAGACATTCAGTGTTATCTTGCTTTGAAATTGAATTTTGAAATTTGTATTTGGGCATATTTAGGCTTTCAACCAAGTTTGTTTTCAGACCTACAGTATGTCAATTTATGGTTATTACAATGATGCTATCCAAGGTTTATTGTAACTGTACATAAAGCTACCTTTCTGAACTATGACTGATGGTGCGATCCGAGGTCCATTGTAACTGTACATAAGGCTACCCTTTCTGAACCATGACTGATGAAAACAAGTGATTATTTTGGTTCATTTTGGGCAATTGAGATGTCAGTAAACAAGTGATAAAAATATCATTGATAATGATCTGAAATATTCATCCTTTTGAAGTAGCTATATTTTTAAACTCTACAAAGTATTTTAAGATGTTCATTATGTCAAATTATTGACCCTAGAACGACCACTGACAATAGATCATTATATAGACATCACTTAACCTCAGCTGTTTCAGTTCAAGGCTGTCATATCAAAGACCTTTTTACGTAAACAAAATACTTTTGGACCTAAGTGCGTTCCCAGGTTTACAATATAACAATACATGAGTATATTAGAAAATTGAGCTTCCGTCAAAAATGTAAAATCAATTGTTGTCATTGTATAAGAAATCTTTGCATTGCAGTGAACTGTCATGCATTTGGTTCTAAACGTGCAGTCATATTTGCGCAACTGTGTATTTCCCCTTATTTTGGGAACTGAAGTATTGAAGAACGTGAAAGCATTTCATCTGCTGCCATTTTGAGACCAGACAAAACTACATAAATGACATATTATTTCCAAGTTGTTTTCTTAGCACAAAACGCGTTTTTTATCTTCTGAAAACATAGGTTTTCAAAATGATGTAAAAAGAAACTGTGATTAATATTAGATGAAACCATGAACAGTAATTGTTTTTCAAAACTTCTACAACTGTTTCACAAAAAGACAATTCCAAATTTGACAAAAATGAAAAACTGCTAAAAGCTTTATCTTTACATGAATTTCGAGATTAATTCCAGAAAATGATAGCTCTAGAGTTATTGTAAAACGGGCTATGCTTTAGTCGAATCCCCCTCCCAAATCACTGCTGTTTTTTTTCATCTTATTGTTTTTTAATTTATTTTTTTTAATCTTTTTTTTTATGTATTAAATTATTCTTCGTTAAATTGTCCTATTTCAAGTTTCAGATTTAATTTGGAGGAATATTAACGCAACATATATATACATGCAGAATTAACGATTTGATTTATATATATTGCATCATTCGTGAGACTTCATTATTAAAGGGGCTATGATCATAACTCTCGTCTCCCTCTGACACTTACTATTAAGGTCATGCTTATCGTTTACATAAAAACATATTATCGGAATTAAAGTAGCCTGTTGTAAACTTAAAACTAGGAACTATTTTCCATTTAAATAATTATCACTTTTAAAATAATCGTCTCTTGCATCATTGCGTAGTTCTTCTGATTAATGATTGGTATTCCTACATTGGTCATTAAAATGCCTATTTACTCCACTGAAACAGTCTCGACAGAATTCGACTACTATTTGTGAAATCTGCAAAGCATGAACATCACCATTCACTATTTCATGGCTTAACTTTGGCGAAAGCAGAATCGAAATCATCGTGATTACTCTATCACGGGGTAGTGATAGTATTTTTCAGCGTCCGAAAACACGTCTTAGAATATTCGTACGTTTCTTTTTGTTCTTTACAGAGGCCAACACTGCACTTTCGAAAACGTTTTTCATGCCTGTTTTTGCTGCCGCAGAACATTTATTGTAGTATTCAGCATTGATTAATCTCGTCATATTTTGCCCTTCAACATCCGTCACGTGATCAGTATTATTTTCTTCACGAATATCACTTTGTGTGGCCACTAGAACTATTGGTGTCTTTTTTTTATATTTCTTAACTTCAAACATCCAAAATAACTTGACATTTTCAAATGATTCTCGGTCAACGGCACTGTAGCAGACGATTATGACATCAGCATCTGTGACCGCTTGACCTCTAGCATCATCATCTTCATGCTGTAAATTAAAGTTGCAAATTAGATTTTAGGCACTATATATTTCAAAAAAATTTGCGCGAAATAATTTTAATCTTTTTCAATACATGTAGGTCACTTTTTGTTTTTTTTTAAAGATTCACAAAAAATATTGTAAAAATAACTTACCTGTCCATTTGTATCATTGACATGTACTTCGTACTGGTCCCCGTAAACCGACACAGATCCAGTATAATTACCAGCCACAGTAGCGATATAATTATTCGAAAAATTATTTTCGGTAAAGGCTTGTACCATACAGGTTTTGCCGATCATTCCATCACCTATAATGGTACATGTTATTATATTATGAAAACAAACCATTTTTATTGCAATGTTTCAATATACATTATTATTATCAATATTGATAAATGTTCTTATATATATCTAGATGACTGCATGATTGCCCACCATTGTTTTGAGAAATCTCCTGCAAAGTGAAATCATTTAATTTTTCTATTGTTTATCTTGTCATGTTCTATTGTGTTAGTAAACCCCCTGGAGTTAAATGCCGGCATGTCGCAAAGACTGCTTGGGGCTTAAAAATTATACCCGACCTGGTGTCCCTTTTTTGGGCTAATTTCAAAAAATGTAGCGTGTATGGAAGGGCATTTCGTACAGGAAATCTAGAGATGGTTGCTTATATTAACTTCATCAATTAGCTTCCAAAATGTCATATGTTTAACATTTTTAATTAGATATTTTTATTGACTACAACATATACGAAATACCGCTGTCTGACAATTTCGTCACTGATAGTTGTGCGAAGATGTTACGTTTCTGTTCTGGATATTTTACGAAAGGATATGGAGTAAAAGGAAAATAAACAGGAACAAAGCATAAGTCATAGCAGATGACGTTCCATAATGATGCAAAAACTGTTGTTCAATACTTTTTGCAAATACAATAACAGTATGCTTAATGTCAAACATTCCCTTCTAAAGCAAGATGAAACAACAAAATTCAAAATGCTGTATAGGAATCTCCAGAAAATGTGACATCATAATCTAATATTTGCAGCAATTTCGCCATTTGGTTATTTTTAAGGCTGCAAAAGTATAAGAAGAATAAGGTTCACAGAAATGTTGAAATCCCTATGACAAAAGAAATAGGAGTAGATACTCATTTATACTGGTATAAGATAAAGAACAACAATAAAAGCGTTGTTCCATTGCTTTGTATTATCATGTATTTGTAGAGACTTTGTCTCATGTACATTTACTACATATCCCTTCATTGCTTATTGTTGTTTTAATTTAAGCATATCAGTTTCCATTCCATAAATTCGGAAAAATTTGAAATCCCTTGACTGCTGTTTAAAATGTCTGAAGAATGGTTCGATTTGGTCCTTTCGTTTGATCACTTATTTTGTAAGATTTTTTATCTTTGTTTTGTTTCACGGAATTTCTATGATAAGCAAAATAGCTTATTCAGATCTATTGTTTATGTTTATTCTATTCTCAATTCCATATTTATATTGCTTTTGTATTTGTCGTATTTCTCGCAAAATAGCTTTTATTAAAAGCAATTTGGTAATTTGTTCTATTCAGCATGAGTTATCCCATTAATGTGAAGTAAATATTAGATTGTGTCATGTACAATTTTGGTATGTTTCTGTCTATTTATATCCTTGTTTTCATCAGCCGTTATTTGGACTTATGAAAGGAAAATAGAATAAAAAAGATAACAGAAAACATCTACAATGGCCGAAAAACATAGCCACATGCCACAAAGTAAATAGGAACTGCACAAGAAGAAAACCCACAATAAAAATACAAAAGACAAACATAAACAACGATAAGAACTCAGGACAACCGGACTTGGTACCGGCACTAGCAAAAGCCAGCGGTAGGGTAAAACTGGTTTATGGGTACCCTAACCTCCCCTTTCTCTGTCTTTTCCCTATAGTATAATAAACATACGAATAAAACCCATGCAGGAAGACTACTAACTCCATTTACTAAAACCTTTCTGTTCCATTCGTGCGAGTATGAATATGTAAAATGAAATTGACCATGACTTGTAAATTTTCATGTTTTAACCCTGTATACATATTTTACCCTGTAATTTTGTCGACTGCATCTATTTTCCTTTTTCTTGAGACACTTTTTTTCATATTTTGGGGAATTCTGTTTGGTTTCATTGCTTGTTGTATTTCAAGTTGTTGGTGCTTATATATAATAGTTAATGTAAAGTTTGTAAAATGCAAGTGTTTAAGTATCAGCTTCACTGAAGAAACATCAAATGAAGAAAAGAGAATATAGACAATCATAGACTGTTATACGACTACTTCCTTGTTTAAACAATTCATTTGTTGTAAAAATAGAAACAGGGAAATTTGTAGAGTTGACAAACAATATAATACATGCTTATCATTGAAAATTTTAATAGACAAAATTATTCAGTATACATTTGAATAATTCATGTTCATATTTTTTATCTTTCAAAAAGTCACTGGTATATTACATGTTGTATTTATTCAAGTCTTTGTATGACATTTCACGTATTAGCATTGTTCTATTCTAGTTGTGATGTAATGTCCTGATTTATGTTATTGTTCATCGTTTATTCGTTCATATACTCCATGTCCATTTGCTATTCGAGTACCAATCTCCATCTACTTCTTCCGATCTGTAAATGTACACCGGTGATACATTTACATTTTTTGTTTCGAAAGTTTCTTTTCTGGATCTCTCAAGAATTTTTCATATAGATTTCATTTATATATTTGAATGTTTTATCCCCGGGCAGAGATAGTTCATTGTTCATCGTGCGAAAACTCGTTTCAAAATATTTTGTTTCTTCTTCCTGTATCTGATGGATGCGCAGACGACGCTTTCAAACACTTTCTTGATTCCGTCGTTTGTTACAGCAGAACATTTGTTATAATAGTCAGCATTGATTGTTTTCATTAAGTTTTGTCCTTCAACATCTGTCACGTGATCAGCATTACTTTCATCACGAATGTCACTTTGTGTTGCAACTAATACAACTGGTTTCTTTTTGTTGAGTTTTCTTATTTCAGACATCCAGTGCGATTTAACGTTCTCAAATGACTCTCTGTCGACGGCACTGTAGCAGACAACAATTACGTCAGCTTCTCCAAGAGATTGTGATCTAGCAGCTTGATCTTCATGCTGAAAAGATAAAGATAAAATGTCATAAGTAAACATGCATTTTGACAGTTACTACACAAATATATAAATCTTTCATGATAAATTATTTCATATACTTGGAAAACGACTCCTTAAAATTGTATTTCTTTATTCAAAATAATTGAAGATTAAATAAGATATTTACAACATGTTAAAAATAATATAAAATGTGATAAATACCTCTTGAATATTAACGTTGTATTTATCGCCATAGGCAGTCACAGTTCCTGACAACTGTTCTGATACTGTAGCTACGTATTCATCAGAGAACTGACTTCCAGCAAATCTCTTGGCTAGACATGTCTTCCCAACCATTCCATCACCAACAATGGCACAGGCAACAGCGTTTTGGTAGCAAACCATAGTGTTGTTTTTAGCTTAAGCTTGTTGCGTATTTTAGCAAGTAGAAAAATGTTATGAGTGAAGTGAAAATCTCTCGGCTTTTTATAGATCTAAGGGTTGTCGCTCTGGTTGATCTATTGTTCAACAAATCTCTCCTACAAAGTGAAGATTCTATTGTCTTAAACTGTCATGTTGGTATGATCAAATTAACCCCCTACAGATAATTCCCTACTGCCAGTGTCGGAAATACGATACCCCTTCAAGTGGATCTGACATTGTTTTTCTAAACAAGGAAAGTAAAACAAACACTCTATAAAAAGTAACGGAATCGGCAGATACAAAATAACAACAAAATATTCATTACATACACGTGAATTTGAGATTGATTGATATATTGTGTTGAAAGCATTTTGTTGAATATTAATAGGTTTCAGTTGAGAAACACTGACTTAGATTTTGTTCCTCATATGTTTTTGATCACAAGAGCATGCTGTCAAATACGACTAATGAGAGGAACACACAATATCATCAAAAGTATTTAAGTCAAAGATACAGAGTGGAAGTTTTAGAGTAATGAATAACAAAATGCCTTAGTTACTGTAAATCTAGTTTCTGCATGTTACGCATATGGCCATTTCGACAACTTATGTCTCTTCAGTTCAGATCACATCAAATCGTTTGGAAGAACATTAACCAAAAATTTGTACAATCTGATACAGAGCACATAACGAAACAGATCTAATTGAAAAGCCAAAACCGATAACCCTGACCCTAACCTTAGTTTTAACCTAAGTATTATTTAGTATTATTGAATTCAGTTTGAATTCAGCGTAATATGTCGTGCGATATTTTAAGAACTTTACCACAAGTAAAAAGGTAGAACCCAGAGTATCGAAATGATATTCCCATAAAAAAAGGATTGCCTTTCAAAACCACATCATTTTGAAGACGAAGATAAAGGTAAAGAGTTGACAATATGAAAAAAAATCATCAGTAATCAGTTAGAATAAAACTGAGAACGAGGTAGTTGTAGAATAGATGGGATCTGTACTTAGCAATATAAACATATACAACTATTTTAGTATTCTTAGATGTAAAAGAAACAGTTTCAAACATTTTTATGCCACAGACAAGGTTTCAACGTGAAACATGAACCGGTTATATATGCTTGATACAAAATCCGGACGATGTATATTAATGGGCCGTGGCTATTCTTCCGGTTAGCCGTAAAAATAGATAAAAATGTCTATTTTTCCGGCCAAAAATAGAATGCACAAATTATTCGATTTAAACAAAAACAAATACATTTTTTTGCTTTTAAAAAATCATAAATCTTAATTATTTACCTTAACTTGGTTTTCCTTTTGATAATGATAATTTTTGCGATATTGTAACTATTAATTTTTATCCGATTTTCAATGGCCGGAAAAATAGACTTTTTTGTCTATTTTTCCGGACAGCCGGACAAATAGTAAAAATTGTCTATTTTTCCGGCCATAAATGATCCATACTGCAACAAATTATTTACGCAATTATCGATATCGAACGGCCTTACAATACTTTAAACTAACTCTCATTTCACTGAAATTGCAAATACACGACTTATACCGTATGTTATCTATTCATATGTTACAAATTATCATTAACTTTTATCACTGTCAACTGCCGGAAAAATAGCCTTTTTTGTCTATTCTTCCGGCTAGCCGGAAAAATAGCCACTTCGATATTAATATCCCCTATAATCAGCACATTCTGCAGGGATTTCAGTACATACAAATTACTACAATGTCCAAGTGGGGTAGTGAATTCAATTTATCATACCTAAACACCGTGCAACTTACGTTGTTTTAAAAAATGATTATTACATATCGACACAAAGCTCTCAAATATCCAGTGCATTGTACAAGACAATGCAGATATCCCTACAGAGAAAATTAACATTACAATAGCCTCGTAAGTAACTCCAGGTGGTAAACTCTAGGTAGTCACCTTGGTATGGCGTGTAACAATACATTTTGTTTTCAATATTATAATGCGTTTATGTGTACAATGTTGTAGTGCATCTTGCAGTGAAGACATTAATCCAAGGAGTATTTTCGATGTTGGGTATTATCAACATAATTCATACACTGCAGTAAATTTGCGTTCCTGTTATTCTTTTCTGGAAAATGCTGTGGCTTCAAAAATTTCAGGAATTGGATTATTTTCTGTTACATTTAAATGCAAATAAAAAGAACTTTTTGAATTGGATTTACATCGTAAACAATGTTCTGACTCTGGCAGGACACCGGGCAATTGGTTCATGTTTCACGTTTAAATCTTGTCTGTGGCATAAAAATGTTTGAAACTGTCTTTTACGACATCTTAGAATGCCAAAATAGTTGCATATGCTTATAAAGCTTAGTACAGATCTCATCTATTCCACTATTACCTCGTTAATCTTGCTTATAAGCTTATAAGATGCAGATAACTGTTAGCATTTAAAAAGTATCGAAAATTGCTATTTTGTGTTTTTTTAGCGGCTAGTACATCAAGCCTATTTTATATTCAGTTACATACATGTTTCAAATGTTTTCATTAAAAACATAAATATCTTTAGATTATTCTTTTGGTTCTCACTTACTTCTAAATATCAGCGATAGTAAGACAAGAACAAACAGTAACACATTAAAGACAGTGCTAAAGTTAGGTGAACTACAGCACCAATTTGATATTCATATTGAAATTCTCTTTTTTCTCAGTGGTAACATTCTTGCTTTCCTTGGTAATATTGATATAACGGTTTCATGGTATATCAGATGTTGATTATTTGAACGTCTACACAGACAAACTGTTAAAATCCTATCAGCTTTCAGTCTTTGTTGACGTTTTGCAGAACCGTTGTTAAGAGATTTTTCCATCTCTTATGCTGTCAATGGCGGGTTTCACCAGTTAGAAAAGGACTGTTACCGTTCTGCAGAATCTGATGTTACATTAAGTTAATTAAGTTATAACTATAGTTACTCGCCCCTTTTTATGATCTTTTTGCTTTAGTTAATTATTGCCTCATCTGAAATTAAGTCATCATCTCTTGTAAGCTTTTTTTAATTGAGTTGAGATCAAACTGGCCAAGCATTTCAATAGTTGTGTAGCAAGTATAATGTATAGATTTTAATGTAGTTTCCGATCATGTACTTGTTTGTTATTGTCATTGGATTGATAAATAACATAATACCAAAGTTAATGTGATTTTAATTTCTGCATATGGCCATTTCGACAACTTAGGTCTCTTCGGTGCAGATAAAATCTAAACAGTTGGAAATCCATACAAAGAAAAACATTGCACCGAAATATGTGTAAAAGCTGATAGAGAAAAATTGCCAATAAAGGATCTAAATAGGGAAGCCAAAATCAGTTAAGGACAGAGCTATTGATAGAATTGGTTACCGTCTTCTGCACTGGGAATGAAGGATTGATTTTATATTTGCTTTGAATTACCCTGAAGAATAGGACAAACAACACTGGAGAAGACTTTTCTTCTAAATTGAAGGTGAAGGCGAATTATTAGATTATTAGAAAGAAGTTTCTCCATTTTTTCTTTTGTTTTTGGTGTGCTCTATTTTGAAATAGATGTTTGTACGTCACAGTTGTTACAAACCTCATACCCAAGAATCTGAAAGCCATGACCCACGAAGATTATATGAATTCTAATCCAGTTGTCTCAATTCGCGTTTTTACTCAATATTGCTTTTTTGTTGTTTTTGAAGTTTGGTTTATATTTGTATGTTTTTGTTTTTGTTTTTTGTTTTTGTTTTTTTTTGTTTTTTGTTTGTTTGTTTTTTTTTTTTTTTTTTTTTTTTTTTTTTTTATTTTGGGGGGTTGTTTTTGTTTTGTTTTGGGTGTTTTTTACTCAATATTGCTTTTTGTTTTAAGTTTGGTTTTATTTGTTTGTATGCTTTTTCCCTTTGGTTCTTGCAAATACATTTTTGTTTATTTAAATTTTTGAGCTGGTGTAGTTGTTATGTTTTGACATCCTGCTTTGGCAAGTGCCATTGTTTTTAGAATGTCTATTGGTTGAAAAATAACAACTATTGTCTTCATACATAGGTCACTTGTACAACTTTGAAATACAGAATGAATGTTATTCAAGTGACTTCATACAAAGACAACACAATTATTATGCATCCATTAGACAAGAAAAAAAAACAATGAAACATTAGCCATTTGAATGTTGAAATAGAGGAGTTTCCGAAACAGAAGTAATAAATAAACAAGTTGTAATTTATAGATTTTTAATATAATAACAGCTTCAGTGACAATTATAAATTTTCGTTTGATCTTTACCAATAGTTTTGTATTAACAATTGTCAGTTAAACTTATTAAAAGTATTGTCCACTATATCTCCATATACATTTCACAATCGTCAAATCATCTGATAAGTAAACGTTCTTGTTTATTTTCTCTCATTCAGATTTCGGGCTTACTACTGAATTATTCACTTCGACACTCCGGTTGTTGGGATATACACCGGTGGTATATCCCGCTATCCTCTACACCTTCATTCTTTTGTTTTTCCCGTGTAAATACACATAGGTATAAGATAAATCTCAAGGCAGAGAAAGTTCAAGTTCAGCGAGCAAAAACTCGTTTCAAAACGTTTGTTTTCTTCTTCCTGTATCTGATGGATGCGCAGACGACACTTTCAAACACTTTCTTGATTCCGTCGTTTGTTGCAGCAGAACATTTGTTATAATAGTCAGCATTGATTGTTTTCTTTAAGTTTTGTCCTTCAATATCTGTCACGTGATCAGAATTACTTTCATCGCGAATGTCACTTTGTGTTGCAACTAATACAACTGGTCTCTTTTTGTTGAGTTTTCTAACTTCAGACATCCAGTAAGATTTAACGCTCTCAAATGACTCTCTGTCGACGGCACTGTAGCAGACAACAATGACGTCAGCTTCTGTAATTGCGTGTGATCGAGCAGACTGATCTTCATGCTGAAAAGATAAAGAAGAAAGCTCATAAGTATTGATAAACAATATGTTGATATGTATCTATCAAGTTCAATTATTTCGCTTTGTTTAAAGGCATACATATTTTTGAAAAGAATTGTCTGTATTTGATAAAATTATTTGCTTATCTTTAAGAAAAATAGCAAAATTCAAACGTTGCAAATTTGTGATAATTACCTCTTGGATATTAACGTTGTATTTATCGCCATAAGCAGTCACAGATCCTGACAACTGTTCTGATACTGTGGCGACGTATTCATCAGAGAACTGACTTCCAGCAAATTTCTTGGCTAGGCATGTCTTTCCAACCATTCCATCACCAACAATAGCACAGGCAACAGTGTTCTGGTGAACCATTGTGTTATTTTGAGCTAAATCTTTATACGTTTTGTAACAAGTAAAAAAGTGTTATGACTGAAGTTAAAATCACTCGCCCTTATATAGATCTTAGGGTTGTCGCTCTGGTTAATCTATTGTTCTACAAATCTCTCCTGCAAAGTGAAGATTGTTATTGTCTTAAACTTTCATGTTGGATGGATCAAATTAACCCCCTGTAGATTGTACTTGAGTGCCTTCTTCTATGTTAGGGGTAGGACATGTGATACTATCTTGTTGTGTGTATTTCCAAAAATATTTTGGACAAAAATACGAAGAGAAGAATTCAATAAATATAAATATAATATGATAACGTAATTGAATCGTCAGTTGCAAAAATGTATTCCATTTCATATACTACTATATGTGATCGAGTTATTCAGCAATCATTTCGTCTTATGAATCAATTCGCTAAGATAAGGCCTAATATTGATGATTTAACGACGGCTAATGTCAAAATTTGTGATTTTCATTTTTGTTCGTTTCTGCACTGACGAGTCGTCGAAATGGCCATGTGCAGATAATTAAGGTGTTCTGTTATTAATACAATTCAGAAAAGAGCAAAACGCCATAAGTATATATTTAACATATGAAAATGATTCTTATAGTTATAACTAATGGAAAATATAGTTCAGAACATCAACAACGAAGGGATATGGAGTAAATACAATCGGGAGAAAATGCGTTCCAGGATTGATGAACGATTTCAATTTAATTTTTGTAAACTAAAAATTAAACAGAAATTATCCATCAATCCTGGAACGCATTTTCTCCCGGTTATATTAATGCAAATGAGACAAAGTCTCTACAAATATATGGCAAAACTAGGCAATGGAACAACGCTTTTATTGTTCATCATCTTGAAGTCACCATGAGGCATTTCAAAATGAGCTTTACATATACCTCATAGTAAGTTCAAGACGCCCCGTAGCACCGGTTTGAGCGAAATTCATTGCTAGATTTCGAGCAACGCTATATCCATGTGACTTTACCCATGACTGTGGGATTGAACGATCAATAACACATTCCAGGTTAAACTTTTACGACGTATAACAAAACTAAAGGTTGTAGATGTTTTGTATTTTGACATACGGTTATATATCATAAACAAAATGGCATTTTAATACAGATGAACTATAAAATCGCAGCATCAAAGGGAGATGTAGATTGATCATAAGAATCAACTTATCTTTATCGAAAGGGGCTTGAAGTAACAGATTAAACATTAACCCAGTGCCACATTTTTAAGACCGGAAAATCTGCAATTTTGTAAAGACATCCCTACACTGGCACAACTTTGGTATACAAAATAATATCTCAGCTTAAAAGCTACTGCAATCGGACGGGCATGGCGTTTGTCTTTTTGAACATTAGGAAAAATGTAGGTTAACCAAACAATAATGAAACACAATACAGACATTTTACATTGTTTTCACATATCAGCAGCATATACCATGGGTATTTCAGTACGAAAACACTTGCCTTGTGGGGTAGTTAATACAATTCCTTATGGGCACACGCCATATGATTTCTATTGTTTGAAAGATCTGATTATACCATACCAACAGTGAGCTCTCAGATATCCACCTTTTGAATTTAAAAATAGCAGAAAAAGTAACCCAATGTGGTAATCCTATGTAGTCACATGGCTTTGGTATTTTGGTATCCAGTTTTTTTTAAGTATGAGCATATCCGCATCTTTTGATAAAAACTATATCAGCCATTGAATAAGTAATAACAATATAACAATGTGTGTTGGGGCCACAAGTTAACATGTGTGGACAAAATAATACGGTTTAATAGGTCACAATTAAAAGGTAAAAACAAATAAAAATGTACAAATTAACTAACAACTGAAAACCACAAAAGGATGACAAAGGTTAAGAGCCTTACGTTTGGCCAGTATGGCTTTTAACTGGGGGACAATTGGCTAGAACATCGAAGAAAGATGTGAAGATCATACCGGCAGAAACTTTCAGCTCTCAACCTTTTTCTTCCTTTTGTCATTTATAGTTGTTATTTTTTTCCATTTGTACAATTTTGTTTTTGTTTATACTACAATAAATAAAGCCTCATGTTTTCAAATTCGTTTTTAATCATAGGTCATGAAAAAGAAACCTTTCATGGCAAATCTGATGATTTCGATTTAAAATTTTGCTTTCTCCGTGTGTTGATACTTGTTCATTCTTCTGTCTTAGGTGTATTACATTATTCGACAATATTACATAATGCATTGGTTCGACTTAAAATGCTCCAGTTGATATTAGATATGCAACTCATTCCTAGTTCAAATACAAGATAAATTGTGTATCAATATTTGCTTGTTTGTTGATTACTTTCACTTACACAGCATTCAAAAGAATGCGTCCTTACTATTACTGTATTAATAAGGCAACGCGATTACTGTGGGAGCCAAACAACACAAGAAAAAAAAAACAACGAGCTAGTATATTGCATTTCCTTTTTTTTTTGTCATTATTTGGTTTGAGTTATTATTACGGATAGGAATAAAATACCAAAATGGCAGCAAGTTTTAGTTCTGTAGATGCACATTCCGATATAATATGTCTCCTCTGTGCAGTTTTTTTAACTGGAAAATATTTTGAACTAAATGGCAATTGACTGACGGGTGAAGACTTAATCCTGACTTCATCATGATAAACAGAACTTAAACCAAAGCTAAGAAAATACAAGTGACATATAACTCCTTGAAGCTTGATTTTGACCTTTCAATGTCATACAACAATAGACCACTGTTACTATCTTTAATAAAGAAAGTGTAGAATGCCGTAACTGCTAGGTTGTCATCATCTTAATCCATAAAAAAAACAAATGTAAATGGAAAAGTGAGAACCGAACCGTCAATCTAAAATAATCCATTGACAATGGCAACATCAGAAAAACAAAGAAACAAAGACATTAAGTACGGCACAGAAAATTTTTTTAAAAAAGCTTATACTATAAGATGGCTTATCTCTGCCGCATATACTTTATTTTCCCTGTTTCTCGTGTAAGTTTTCATGAAGACTTGCAAAAGACTTGTAAAATTAGATAGTGACTGTACAAGCACCTGTTATAATTTTCATTTTCATTTAGTCTAATGGATAAAAAATAACTTAATGTCTTTATATCACGTAACATCGACTTGGAGAAGCAATGATTTACTTAACCTGATATTTATTTTTATCCATTAGAACAAAATGCAATAAAAACAATAAAATGCAAATAAAAGATAAGAAAAAAAGATGTAAATTATCTTGAAAATATTTTAATATTTATGATAAATAGCATAATACAACACAGATGTTCACTTTATTGTTTGTTAAATGTTCACGTTTCAGTATTCAGTCCTTATATGACTAACTATGGGCCATTTTGGTTATTTATATATTGTACTGTTCGATCAGCGAATGTTTTTTATTCAGCATTCAAGTTATGCTTACACTTTACAGGATTACGCACTGTCCCCAGAGTGCACATAGCTACTTTTCAGTCTCGACTCCATGAATAGAAAATTCGAAAATGTTTATTTTTCTTCTTCTTCCTTTCGATCTTACTTCGCCTTCTATATTTTGGGATATACACCGGTGGTATATCCCCGAATCTTAACCATGTTCAACAGATACGATCAGTCCTTTTTATTTCTATTTAAATACACAAAGGTGCATGTGTAAAGTTAATCCCCAGGCAGAGAAAAGTTCATGTTCAGCGAGCAAAAACTCGTTTCAAAACGTTTGTTTTCTTCTTCCTGTATCTGATGGACGCGCAGACGACACTTTCAAACACTTTCTTGATTCCGTCGTTTGTTACAGCAGAACATTTGTTATAATAGTCAGCATTGATTGTTTTCATTAAGTTTTGCCCTTCAACATCTGTCACGTGATCAGGATTACTATCATCACGAATGTCACTTTGTGTAGCGACTAATACAACTGGTCTCTTTTTGTTGAATCTTCTGATTTCAGACATCCAGTGCGATTTGACGTTCTCAAATGACTCCCTGTCGACTGCACTGTAGCAGACAACAATGACGTCGGCGTCTCCAAGAGATTGTGTTCTAGCAGTTCGATCTTCATGCTGAAATGATAAAGAAAAAAATTCATAAGTAAACATGCATATTTACAAATAATATACAAAGATGAATAGTTCATTATAAAATTTATTGTTTACTTCAGTAACAAATATAGAAAGTTTTATTTATTTGTTTTAAAAATATTAGATATATTTGAGATAATAATACATATATAAAAGTTATCTCGTAATAAAATCTGATAATTACCTCTTGAATATTAACGTTGTATTTATCGCCATAGGCAGTCACAGATCCTGACAACTGTTCTGATACTGTAGCTACGTATTTATCAGAAAACTGACTTCCAGCAAATCTCTTGGCTAGGCATGTCTTCCCAACCATTCCATCACCAACAATGGCACAGGCAACGGTGTTCTGGCTATAAACCATTGTGCTGTTTAGAGATAAAATCTTGATACGTTTTTAGCGGGTAGAAAAATGTTATGAGTGAAGCGAGGATCTCTTGGCTTTATATAGATCTAAGGGTTGTCGCTCTGGTTGATCTATTGTTCAACAAATCTCCCCTACCAAGTGAAGATTTCATTGTCTTAAACTGTGCATGTTGGTATGATCAAATCAACCCCCTACAGATCTTACCCTACTAATGACGTATTTTCTCGGGTGAGAAATTTAAACTTCCACATATTCCTTTTATTTTTTTTATTTAGAAACATAGGCATAAAAAGTCAAACATAGGCATAAAAAGTCAATAAAAAAAAGATCAACTCAGCGCATCTACATTGCATGTGTATAACATTACATGTAAAAGATCCATTGTTATTTAGTTGTAGTAAAACGGCAAAATAGCAGCAAGACCTCTGTTCAAGAGACTAAACAAATATATATTTACAAGCTTACGTAAGCCACCTTTTGTCAAGGCATCACTTTCATGGTTTTGTATGAGATATCTTAACAACAGAAAACATTAACTGATGTTTTTATGTGCAGAAATCGACAAATATTTAACTGAAAAACTGGAAAAAAAGCTAAATTAAATTGCAGTAAATATTGGTTATGTAAAGCCAACAAACACAGAAAAAATATATTTTACAAAAACAGACATGAAGCAAAAAGTACCAAAAAGTATCCAAATTTTGATATCCTGATTTCCAATGTTTTCATTTTATCTGCACTGAAGAGGCATAAGTTGTCGTAATGGCCATATGCAGAAACTAACTTAACAGTAACTTCAGTATTTTATTATTTCCTATTAGCGGATTAGACTAAAAATATAAAAAAGTAATAATGTAATATATGTACATTGCAAATGCAATATTTGTATAAGTATTTGATGGCACAAAAGGGCATTTGATATTTATACATGTGATCTGTAACTTATTGACATTCCAGCTTCTTCAATGTTACCTTTACTAGCTGACTACCCGGGTAGGTTTTATCAACGATAGAATGTGCTCAAATACCGTGTAATTTCTATTCTGTTAATTGTCTGATCTTATCAGACCAACACAGAGTACTCCAATTTCACTATTTTGGTTTAAAACAATCAAAGTCTCCAGCGGAGAAAATTTAAATAACAATAGCCAGATAGTTAACAGCAGGTGGTAAACCCCTAGTACTCACCTGGTATGGGGTGTGTAATGGTATCCCTTTGTTTCTTGGTAGATCTACATTCTATATATAAACTTCTTCAGATTTTAGAGGTTACTTTTAAAAACTCAGATGTTGTGAAAGGACGTATTTTCATTAAGTTTGGATTAATCGTTTGCGCAATAACTTTTCTGGTATTGATTTATATGATGTAGCCAGTGTTTTTTTTTTTTCACTGCTGGATAATACCGTGATTTTTATATAATGAAGTCAACATTTTATTCATACTGATTACTTCAAGGAAAACATATTGACATGGATTATATTCTGAAAAATATCGGCTGTTTTCGGCTGAGTCGTAGCCAGTGAATTGACATTATAACTATTATAATTGCATATAAACTAAACGCAAGGTATCTGTAGTAGTATTTGATCGTAAGAAGCATTATAAAAGCAAAAAATAATAATTTCCGTATTCATAAGAAAATTGTCAATATAAAAGAGTCTACAAGTTACATCCACTTAAAATAAATATTTTTATCAATGTAACCTGCAGTTTTAGTAGCAGTAAATGCAAAACTAATCATTGCTTTTAAATCTCTTTTAACAAACATTGTTCAAAAATTAAAAAAATATGATAAAAAATAAGATCTCAAATAACTTTTTAGATCCTATTGGTAATTTGTTTTCTATCAGTTTATACACATATTTCGGTATATGGATTTCCATTTGATTTGATCTGAACTGAGGAGACAAAAGTTGTCGAAATGCGCATATCCAGAATCTAAATTAACCGCAACTTTGGAATTTTGTTATTTATCACCACTGGGCCGATGCGTCTGCTTGTGGACTGTTAGTCCCTGAAGGTATTCACCAACATAAGTTGTCGAAATGCGCATATACAGAATCCTTCGGTATTTTGTTATATATAACACAATAATTATGTTTAAAATATTTTTCAATGGTTTTTTATTGGGTTCGTGTTGTTCATTTTTATATATGTGTGCGTCTTCTTTTCTGTGCCGTGCTCATGTTATGTCTTTATTTCTTTGTTTTTCCCAACGTTGCCATTGTCCTTGGATTGTTCGTTTTAGACTGACGGTTCGGTTCTCACTTACTTTTCAAGTAAAGTAGAATTTTCACTGTAAATGCTCTCTACTAAAAAACTTTTGGTGTGTCTGGAAAGATGAGTTTTAAAAAATGAACAGCCCAACCTAGCTGTAAATACCATCAGATGTAAAGTTCAGCGATTTCAGAGTGCTTAATATTGAAGGACGTCTAAAACTATCTTAACTCATTAGCCCTTTCAAATTGCAGTTAGTTCATTTTGTTTTGGGGTCTGCTTTGAAATATAAACACCACAGTTTTAAAAAATTCCAATATGAATCACATTTCCATGCAAGTGGTTATCTTGTTTTCTCAAGTGTAAAAAAATTATGATTTTACTACTTGCAACAATCAAGAAGAGCATTCGCTGTGATACCAGAACAAAAATCGGGGGGAAATCTCATTCAAAGATCTCCTTGAACAGCTCTCCTCAAACAGTCTCGCATACTGCAATAGCATTCAAACTTTTGATTTTTCTACCCTTTATACAACTCTTCCCCATAATAAACTTAAAACAGTAATTTTCTATCTGATACATCAATGTTTCTGCACCAAAAATGGAGAACGCAGGTATTTCTATCTGGTAATAGGAAAAGATAAAACATATTTTGTAAAGAACCACACTGAGTCAAAC